>JAJIBD010012917.1:0-35306 GCA_021461705.1 Cryptotis parvus | reverse complement strand
TCTCTCCTGGTGTGACTCACCCTGACCAGCCAGCAACTTGTGCTGTGTGTTTTAGAGGGAAGCGGCGAGACTGCCCACTGGTACTGCTTGTTGAATTTTGAAACTACAGGGAGGTACCCAAGGCTCCTTCCATGTTGTCTTCATCCATGCTTATGACAGTGTTGGTCTGGCCCAAGAAATGATGAACTTCACCCACATTGATTTACACTGCAAAGATCCAAGCAAGAGCAATGGTGAAATACTTGAAGTCAACTTATACTGTGAAAGAAGTGCGCCACAACTAGAAAACACTCAGACTCCAAGAGACGTGTGGCAGGTCACTTACAGAATAGGCACAAGCCAGGGCATGCCAGTGTGACTTCTGTAGTAAGGAGCAACTTCACCAAATTGTGCTTTTGAAGTCAGTGGTGGGTCAAGGCACATGCCTTGTATGCAGCCAGCATGAGTTTAGCTCCCCCAAGCACCACAGGGTGTGACCATCGAAGCCCCAGATAATTACTGGTACTTTAGGTCCTCGAGCATCCCTTGAACTGCCAGCTTTGTTGGCTGAGGATCATAGAAAGGGGCTCCAAAGACCTCTGAAACACTGCTTGGGAACCCTCCCTTCAAATAATAATAATAAGCATGTGAAACACCCCTCAAGTGGGAAAAACCGCCTCCAAATCATGTATCTGATGAGGGTCTAGTATTCAAAGTATAGAAAGCTTTCACAACTCAAAAACAAAATAGACAAACAACCCAATAGAATAAAATGGGTAAAAGATCTGTGCATGTCTCTGTAGAAGATAGTGAATGGCCAATAAGCCGGTCTCACATGGCATTAGAACTATATAAACCACAACCACTAATTACTGCCATCCACACCCCTACCATGATCATAATAAAATACAAAAATAGGTGGAAAATAACAAGTGTTGGTAAGAAGCAATAAAAATCCTCATACATTATTGGTGGGATTAAAAATGGTTTTTCACAGCTACAGTGGCTGTGGACAGCTGTTCTTGGGAATTCCTTAATAACTGAAATATGGCATAGCTGTCAGGCTCAGCAGAATTGAGGCTAGATATTCAGACAAGCCTGTACTGGAATGTTTATAGAAACTTTATTCACTATAGTCAGAAGCTAGAAATGACCCCAATATTCATTAGTGGCTGAATAAACAAAAGGTGTGTCCATATAGCAGAATAGTACTGAGCCATAAAGACTCAGTGAACTACTGAAATATCTGATGACACGATAGAATCTTTAAACTTTATCCAATGGAGAAGAAGCCATCCACAAAAGGTCGCATAATTTATGATACCATTTGTGTGAAATATCCAGGAGAAGCAGATTCGTGGCACAGAAGCAGATTACTAGTTGCCAGTGGGCTAGAGGAAGGAGGGAATGAAGGACTCCTTAATGGACACGCATCCGCTAGAGGTGATTTTCAAAATGTCTGGAGCTAGTTAGTGGTGGTGGCTATAGAACATTGTGAATGTTTCTAATGTCATTGCATGCGTCTTCTAAAATGGTGAATAGCGTGCTGTGTATGTTTTGCATCAATTAAAAAATCACTGAACCACTATCTAACAAAAGATTCTATCCTGGGGCCTGAGCGATAGCCCAGCGGGTAGGGTGTTTGCCTTGCATGTGGCCGGCCTGTGCCAGCCCGGGTTCAATCCCGGCATCCCATATGATCCCCGAGCACCGCCAGAAGTAATTCCTGAGTGCAGAGCCAGGAGTAACCCCTGAGCATTTCCGGTGTGACCCAAAAAAAAAAAAAGATTACATCCTGGGTCCATTAATAAGGTTCTTCCCACACCAGAGAAGGGTGGTCTGGGTAAATAATATGAAAATACACAGTATTCAATGTGTTTAATGTATAACAAAATGGCTATCGGAGAAACACAGAAGACTGAAATGTTACTTTGTACCTGTGAGACGGATATAGAAAACAGAATCATCTGTTTTTCAGAATACTGAAAACATCAGTGTTACTAAATTCTTTCTGTATTCCCACTGTCTTGGAATCCAGCCTAACTAGCCCTTGGTTAAAGCTCTGGAGGCATCAAAGAACATTCAGGAATCAGTGGGTGAGGCGGGGAGGGTGGAACACACACTGGTAGAGCCTCTAGGGTGTTATCTACTAAGATGGTCAAATTGGGGAAAACTCATGCCTGAGTTTTTACTTCAAGGCATTCATCTGTAAAATATTCTCACATAGGAACTGGATTTATGCTCAGGGATAGAGAGCTTTAGCCTTGCATGGATTAGCTCCTGTTTGATTCCTTGGTATCGCATAAAAGGGGGGAGCAGAGATATAATATAGCAGGTAGGGTGCTCAATACACAGCACCCTGAGCCCTGCCGCCAAGTGATCCTCCAGCCCAGAGCCAAAAAAGTAAATCCTGAGAACCACCTGGTGTGGCCAAGTAACAGCAAACAAACAAAAATTCACACTTGGATCTATAAGGGAACTCTTGGTAGTGGAGCTGCAGGTGCTCTGGAGAATGGAGCAGTGATCAGAAGCAGTGGACAAGAGGGAAAGCATAGAAATGAGCTGGTTTTTCATTTTGTTTTGCTTGGGGTTTGGAGCCACGCTCAGCTGTGCTCAGGGCTTACTCTTGCCTCTGTGCTCATTCTTGGCTGTGTTTGGGGGCCCGTATGCTATATGGGGGATTGAACCCAGATCAGCCATGTGCAAGTACTATCACAAAAAAAGATATATATAAGAATATGTGCATTCAGATGGTAGCATTTTCCCCACATGTGCACAGTACTAAAGAGCCACATTAAACAGTGATGGAGATGAGTAGACGTGGTGGGCAGGCTCTAAAAGCTAAAAGGTGTGCTTGCATGCAGGGCCCCTGGGTTCAGGCCTGGTATTGCACGGTTCCCTGGGTACGTCTAGGAGTGAACCCCCAACCACTATGCCAGGAGCTGCCCCTGAGTTCCTGAGACTTCAAAACAATTAGAGAGGGGCTGGAGCGATAGCACAGCGGGTAGGACATTTGCTTTCAACGCGGCCGACCGGGTTCGATCCCCAGCATCCCATATGGTCCCCCTGAGCACCACCAGGAATAATTCCTGAGCAAAGAGCCAGGGTAACCCCTGAGCATTGCCAGGTATGACCCAAAACAAAAAAAAAAAAAAAAAAAAAAATAAAAACAAAAAAAACAATTAGAGAATCGGGGATGTAGATATTGGTGTGTAGATGAGATCTCTGTTGGTCAGGCGCTGAGGAAAGACTTTGCGAACAAAGATGTGCATTTATTAATTTTTAATAATCATAATTATTTTGATTCTTGTCCGGAGGGCCAGAGCTTTCATTTTAGCAGCTGACAGTTTGCACAAAGACCCTAACTTCTTCCAACAGCATCACATAACAACACAAGCTAGAGTCAAGGTGTACATAGTTTTATACTACAAAGGCATTCCACATGATTAGGGGAAGCAGACCATTAGGAGATAAACAGGTAGGAGCTAAACTGGCAGGGGTTGCTCTCAAGGTAAGGTGAGAAACAAACAGGAGAGGTGTAACGGGTTACAAATGTAGCCTTCCTGACTAGCCCAAGATGGCAAGGCCTTATCTGGCTCTGCTTTAGAGAGCAGAACACAGGCTGTGCTCTGTCTGCATCCCAGACAGCATCACTAGACTCCATCTTTGACTAGTTTCAGCCAACAAGGAGATGAGATGCAGGGAAATGACCCAAGATAGCAGGGACTGTGGTTCTGCTCCAGAGGAGACAGTGCCGCCAGGGAAGCCGCATCCTGTCTTCCTTGGGAGACAGCCTGCCAGGAAACGGGTGTATCTGTCAACAGGCAGTGTCCATCAGACCTTAGCATATCCTTTGATCTGCTTTCCAACATGGGTGAGTAAATAATACCTATCTACAAAGCTTGTGGCATCATAAAAGATGGAAGCTACTCCAGATTACAGCTAATTGGCATGTTAAAAATACTGCATGCAGGGCCAGGAAGATGGCTCAGCAGGCTGGAGTCTGCTCTGCCTGCAGGGCCCTAGGCCTTCGTCCTGGCACTCTGAGGTAGGAATAATCCCTGTGCCTGATGTGGCACATAAACAATTGCAAAAATAAACAAAACTGTTGATTACAAAAATATGTCAATAATCACAGCAGAAATTATAGACAGATCATTAATGACTGTATACAAAAGAGGGACTAAATAATAGACCTTATTCCCATGACCTGAGCAGATGGTCTGAGGCTCTTCATGTTCCTGGGTGAGCAGATGCCCTTGGGCCACACTAGCACACAACAGGGATGAATGGAGACATTACTGGTGCCCACTCAGCAAATCGATGAACAACGGGAAGACAAGTGATACAAGTGATAAAAAAGGGAGGGGGGAGCACATCTAGATACAAACTATGTGGGAAATAAAATGCAGCCTGCAGATGAGTGCGTGTAGACGAAAATGCATGCAGAACTATAAAGTAAAACCCGAATCTGTAGGGGCGCTAACCTGCAAGCCAGCACCTGGGAGGTTCTGTTTAGAAAGCGAGGCCGTGGGATCCAAGGCTGTAGGTGCCTAATTCGCCACGGAGAAGCCCTAGTGCAGAGGCACAGAGGTAAGAGAACGCGCAGTCCCAGAGAGCTTCATTTGGCCCCATGTCCTCTTCACGCTCTGGAGTTCTGCTGGCTGAAATTCCCCTTGCTCTGGGCAGGCAGAGGCAAATACAAAGAGTGAGCAAACAGCTACACTCCCCTGGTGGTTCTGCTCCACCCCACCCTTCTCCCTGTCCCTACAGAGCCTGCTGTTCTGCCCCAAATCCAAACTACACATCCACAGAGCAGAGATTTCAAAGATCGTCCGCGAATGCCAAGAGGAGAGTTTCTGGAAGAGAGGTAAGGGCTGTCCTTGTCCTCGTTAACAAAGGCCACTTTACTGCAGGAAAAGCAGCTTAGAATCATGGTGGTGCTTTATTTCTGAGTGTGGGTGCTACATAATTCTCCATAGAACTTGGTGCCTGGGACGTTTAGAGTGTAAATCCGTGGGGAGACACTCTTGACTACAGCAGTAATATTGGATTAAGGTACAGTTTACCTCGTTTAGCAAAAAGTCATGTCCACATAATGCCTTGTCTGCCAAAACATATACCAAAAGTGCTCTTTAAATGTAGGAGATGCTGGGGAGGGGCCTGTTCCTAGACCCTGTTTATGTGGGCCAGGGACTACTTCTGGCAATAATAGGCCAATACTGGGTGATTCAGTGCCTGGCTCCAGTGACATGGAGCTCCTCAGGCTCACAGTGCTGGACCTTGGTAGGGCCACATGGTGGTGCTGGGGGGGTCAAACTCAGGGCCCTGGGCATGCACCCTGACCCTGGAGCTTTCTCCACCACCCTATCTAAGGTTTCTTGAAAGTGGACCAGGGAGATAGTATAGTGAGCAGGGTCAGCCAACCAGGTTCAAATCCCAGCAACACACAGGGAACCTGAATAGTTCCTGAGGATCTTGGGGTGAGGCCCCAAACAAACAAACAAAAACACGTGTGCCGGGCCTTGGCTTATAGAGCAAGGGCACATACCAGGCATGTGGACCCCGGCAGTGATGAGCCATGGGAGTAGATCCTGTTTAGGTACCCCCACCCCGCCATTTTCCCTTGATGAGTAGTCATCTAATGAAGCACCCAGAAATATCAGAGTGGTTGCTGCATCCCAAGCCAAGCCCTTGCCTCACACCTAGATAACAACGTATTAAGTCTCTGGAATGGATGCAGGATGGTAGTTGTCCATAGCTATTACTCTTACCTCGTGTTTGAAATAACCTTTTCTCTGTACTGCCTGAGATCAAAGAGGTAGTTACTGCTGTAGGCTAAGTTCTCTTACGAGTAGGAAAATAATCATAGGGGGGCAGAGAGATGGTGCAAGGGGTTAAGGAACTTGACTTGCATATGGCTAACCTGGTTCCAGCCCTTTCACCATAGGTGGTCCCTCAAGCAGTACCTGAGGTGGCCGCTAAACACAGAGCCTGGAGTAATCCTTGAGTACCACAGGTATGGCTAAGAATTCTCCCCAATAAAATAAAGTTAAAACAAATCATTATTTGTCATGTGAAAATATGAGAGCCACTGGCTGTTGTCCCAACATGTTGCAATATTGCTAATGGAGGGACCATTTATTCCCTGAAGTGCATTGATTTCTCAGTTCTTCCAAATTCAGTAGAATTCCTTTGGAAATAATCGGAGATTGGTATTCATTCCGCACAACTCTGCTTCTAAATTCATCCATGCCCATTAACAAGTCTATTCTATGTATATGATTATTATATCAATGACAATTACTGTTCCTGTCTTTTCAACTAACTCACAAATAAGTGATTTAGCGTGCTCAGAAGTCACCCTTTCAGGATGAACATCAGCAAAGGATGGAAAAACTGGTTGTTATTTGATTTGTCCTGGTTGCTAGGGAAAGCTCCGTGTTTATCACTGCTCTCTGTTTTAGAGAACATCATTTACGATATACCGACAGAACTAGAAAGTGCCTTTGCCTGTTCTGACAAATCACAGCACTTACTCATGTACAAAGTATAAAGAAATAAAGCAAGGGAGAGGAGGAAATAAAGAAAGAAAGGATTAGACATGCCGCTGTGGAAATAAGATTGGAACACAATAAAAAAAAAATAAAGGAATAAAGAAAAAGGCTCTGGGACTCTTGGTGGTAGTGAAGGTACAGTAACTATGTGCATAAATGCCATAAAGTTTAGCACTGTTCTGGGGCCGGAGCGATAGTCCAGCTGGTAAGGCGTTTGCCTTGCACGCGCGGCCTGTGCTGGCCTGGGTTCGATCCCCGGCATCCCATATGGTCCCCTGAGCACCGCCAGGAGTAATTCCTGAGTGCAGAGCCAGGAATAACCCCCTGAGCATCGCTGGATGTGACCCAAAAAGGAAAAAAAAAAAGTTTAGCACTGTTGTAACCATGGTACTTAAACTACAGTGAAAATTAAAAAAAAAACACAGCAAAGCAGGCTGGAGATATGAAGTAGTTTAGCAGTTGTTCATGTGTGAGGTCCTGGTCTTAATCTCTGGCATGACGATTAGTTCATAGCTCAATATTGCCTATATCTAACATGGATATAGTAACCTTGTAGTAATCAGAAAATAGATTAGACAAATCCAAATTGTGGCATAAAAGACAAAGCATGGGATTATCCAAGATAAGTTATGTTGGAGTCTCTTATACTCTTTGTTTGGGGCCTTACTCAGGGAAGCCTAGGGTTTCCTCGTGGTTCTACACTCAGGGATCACTCCAGACGGACCTGAGAAGCCCATATGGGATGCTGGCATCAAACCTGGGTCAGCTGTGTACAAGGCAAGCACCCTATCCGCTGTACTGTCTCTCCAGCCCTGTATTGCTTTCTTAACTTCGATACAGATTGAACATTTCAAACTGCAGTAATCCCAGTTTACACAATTTGCGGTAGTCCCAGGCTTAAGTCTGTGGTTTCTGGGGCTGGAGCGGTAATACAGCGGGTAGAGCAGTTTGCCTTGCATGCTGCCAGCCCAGGTTCAATCCCTGGCATCCCATATGGTCCCCCAAGCATGGCCAGGAGTAATTCCTGAATGCAGAGCCAGGAGTAACCCCTGAGCATGGCAAATGTGACCCAAAAAAAAAAAAAAAAACAAATATATATGAGTCTGTGGTTTCTGTTTTCCAAGGTCAACTGTGGTTAGAAAGCATGATACAGGCACCCGTATGTTTTGAGAGAAAAGAGATGGAGTCTAGAGAGTTGACATTCACAGTTGGCTACATTTACGCTCTAATGACTGTACCAGGTTTTGAGTCATAGGGAGGATCAGAATGAAGGGGCTGGAGCGATAGCACAGCGGGTAGGGCATTTGCCTTGCAGCGGCCAACCCAGGTTCCATCCTCGGCATCCCATATGGTCCCCAGAGCACCACCAGGAGTAATTCCTGAGCAAAGAGCCAGGAGTAACCCATGAGCATCACCAGATGTGACACCCCCAAAAAAAAAGGAATGAAATCCACAGTGGGCACTCAGTAAACTGCCAAAGACTCTCTCCATGGGGTTCAGACTTTGTCAGATTAATTTATGCATCTATTTCATGGGGCCTTGGGCAGATCCAACACCATCTCCCTCCTACAGTTAGTAAGCTTTTTGTTGAACAGGTTAAAAACATAGGAATAAATACTCATAGCCAAAACAGGTAAAAGAATTATTCTTCCTGACTTCCAGGTAAGTTGCCAAATTTCAAAACTGTCAATGCCTGGAGCAATGATACCTGGGTAGGGTGTTTGCTTTTCACGTGACCAACCCGGTTTAATCCCTGGCATGCCATATGGTTCCACAAGTACTTCCAGGAGTAATTTCAGAGTACAGAGCCAGGAGTAACCCTTGAGCATTGCCAGGTATGACCAAAAAAAAAAAAAAAATCAACACAGCATTTTTTTTTGTTTTCCAGCTCTGCCTTTTTCTCTTGTAAGCATGCTTGTCACCCAAGGATTAGTCCACCAAGGTAAGAGTCTGCCTTTGCTAAATAACAGCACATCTAGTTTTCTATGGCCCTCTTTCCTGGCAGTTTTTCAGTACAGGACATTTGGAACAGATACAGCACCTCTTTTTACCAAAGCTCTGGGCCTCCGGCTTTATGTGATGTGATAGGGCTTGCTTGGTTTGTCCCACTCACCTCTTCCACGGAGCATTCTTGTTGATGCTCAGGTTCTCAGACCTGTATTTGGTGCCATGGATCAAACTGGGGTTGGCCCTGTGTTAGGCAAACACCTATCTGTTAGGCTCTCACGTTACAAATGCATTATCTTACAGTGCTAGAGTCAATGGGGTCTTGCTGGACTGAAGTCAGAGTATCTCCAAGTCACATTCTTTTCTGTGGGGGGTGGGCGGGGACCCAGGAATTCGAGTCTTAGCTTCTATTCGGCTTCTAGAGACCACCCACTTCCCATGCATCCCAGCGAAGCGGCAGTGTTGAGGCAAGTTCTCCTGTTGCTCTCTGACTGCCTCTGTCTCTATCCTACATCAGAGGTCATTGCAACTTCATTGGACTTAGATACTCCAGAATCACCTCCCTTTTATCTTCTGAATCACAGACTTTCTTGCTCAGCCTTCACCCTCTGTGAGAACATCACACATTCAGTTTCCAGCAGCTGCGGTGTGGACGCCTTCACGAGGCCTTTATTCTTCCTATCACAGTTGGTGACAGTCTCCTTTAAGCTGTGATGGATGACATACTGTGTAACTATATTGGGATGTTTAAGTTGGCGAGAAGGTGATGACCAGCTGCTTCAGACTCAGCTGTTAGTTCCACCTTTGCCTTGTTGTCTTCAAATCAGTCTTGAAATGTCTGTCTCATATTTTTAAGTATATACATATTGAAGTCAGCATTTGCCACTTGCCAAAAATAGTTGACAAGCAAATCAACCAAAGATTGAGTGATGGATCTTTTGGGATCATCTCTTTGGTTGAGAATCTGTGCATAACCCATAAGAAAAAAAGAAAATTCTGCACTTCACTGCAGGTAGAGGGACCTGGAGCAAAGTAAGTCAAAGGGGGAAGGGCCATTGCTGAATGATCTCTCACAGGTCATATAAAGAAACAGTGAGGGAAGAATAAATGGTCATTGATCAGGACCGGAGCGATAGCACAGTAGGGAGGGTGTTTGCCTTGTACGCGACCGACCCAGGTTCGATCCTCGGCATCCCATATGGTCCCCTGAGCACTGCCAGGAGTAATTTCTAAGTGCAGAGCCAGGAGTAACCTCTGAGTATTGCCGGGTGTGACCCAAAAGCAAATAAAAAATGTTTCTTGATCATAGGCTCTGAGTCTTCTAAGAGGGGGACAGCCTTGGGGGACAGTGGTGGAGAGAAGCAGCACTCTGGTAGTGAGTGTGGCATAACAGTATTGCATGCATGAAACATATTAAAAGCATTGTAAATCATGAGACCTCAACAAAAAGTAAATAAAATAGCTTTCTCTAAAGGAAAATATAGTGAATTTGAATGCTTGAGAATTTTTCTTTTATGAAGAAAAGTATTATGAATAAAGGAATGTGTTTTCTTCTTGGAAAAAAATCTGTAAATCTTAGAAGTTGAGGATTTCTGTTTAATTATGAAATTAACCAATAATGTATTTCTCTATGACTCCTTAGGTTATTTAGCAGCTAATCCAAGATTTGGATCATTACCTAAAGTTGCACGTAAGTCACAGAAGTGGCAGGAAAAGAAAAACATTTTCTTGGCTTGCTCATGGTTCATTCGGGGCTCTGTGCTCACTCAGGGGTCCCTCCTTATGGGGCTTGGGTGACCACATGTCCAGCCGGGATCGAACCCAAGTCAGCCAGTGCTAGGCAAATGCCTTATCTCTGTACCATCTCTCTGGCCCCAGGCTTTCTTTTTTAAAAAAGACATTCCTAGCAACTGCAGATATAACCACTTTAAACAAATTGACTGCCGTGGGTCTCTGGGGAAAATATTCTGTTTCCTTACCACCTGATTCCTCCTGCTTTCTGCTCTCAGACTGAGCGGTCCAGACTTGCTCTAGACTCCCCATGAGCCTAACTGAGAGGACTGATGGGAAACTAGCAGAGACCAATGCCCGGACACCTGCAGGGTAGCTACACAGGGTATTTGTGTTTTCTTCTTTGGGGCTGGTCCTTTCTAAACTTTCCTCTATAGTGGACGGGAGTGAATATCTGAAGTCAGGGACTTTCATATGATAAACATACCACAAGCTTGGGGTATCCTCTCATTTCTCTCACTCAACACAGACATTTTGTGCGTAAGGAAGATGCGTTCCGGCATCCAGTCTGACGGCTTGGACTGGGGAGAGGAGCTGCAGTGGGCTCGGGGTTTTCCTGCCCAGCCACTTAGGCATTACCTCTAGGTTCACCTCAGACTACACCTGCCTGGACGTCGGACTCTTACTGGCCAGCCAGGCCTCCCCCTGAGGTGGTACCTGTGCTGCTTTCCATCCTGGCCCTCCTCCCTCCCCCTTTAAAGCTAAGGCCATGGAAATTCTCTAGTTTGCCATCATGCTTTTTAATAGAAAACATCATTCTCAGAGCTTTCTGTTGATTGGTTTTTTTGTTGTCTGTGGGTGGTTTATTAATTTATGGTACTTTTAAATTTTTTATGGTACTTTTAAATTTTAAAGTAAAATTGTTTTTGGGGCCGGAGCGATAGCCTAGTGGGTAGGGCGTTTGCCTTGCATGTGGCTGGCCCATGCCAGCCTGGGTTCAATCCCCGGCATCCCATATGGTCCCCCGAGCACTGCCAGGAGTAATTCCTGAGCGCAGAGCCAGAAGAAACCCCTGAGCATTGCCGGGTGTGACCCAAAAAGCAAAAAAAAAAAAAAAAAAAAAAAGTAAAATTGTTTCATTTAGAGAAATGTACTTAGAAAAATGTGTGTGTTAGAGAGAGAGAGAAAGAAAGAGAGAGAGAGATCTGTGTTGAAGAGAGAACACGGGCTTCTCCAGACGACAAATGGCAGAGAGTACACATTTCAGGTGCAGATATGGGTCCATTTTCAGGGTGCAGAATGAACCATTACAGAATTTTCCGTAGAAAATTATTCACTGTTAAGTAGTGCTAAAAGATAATGGAAGCAAATTTTTTAAACGACCTTTAACTGTTCCAACCTGCTTTGATAGTTGCTGGTATCCTGGGATTTGGCCTGGGAAAAGCATCTTACATCCGAGTGTGCCAGAAGAAATTCCATTTGTTTGAAGATCAGCTTCGTGGAGCTGGTTTTGGTCCCCAGCATAACAGGTTTGTGATTCGTTTTGAGAGGTTGTAAGGAAGGTATCACTTGCATCACTTGTCTTCTCATTGTTCATCACTTTGCTCGAGCGGTGCCAGTAACGTCTCCATTCGTCCCTGTCGCATGCTAGTGTAGACCAAGGGCAACTGCTCACTCCAGGGGCATGAAGAGCCTCAAACCATTCAGTCATGGGAATGAGGTCTATTATTGTCACTGTTTGTAGCATCTTGAATACAACACGGATAGCTTGCCAGGCTCTACCGTGTATGGAAGGCATGTTTGAAAAATTAAATGAAAGATGGCTTGCTCTTCCAGCCTGTGTTCTCTCTTGAACACGTATCCTTGTTTGCCCAAATGTTTCTTTGTTTGCTTGTTTCCACTCTGGAGAAGGTTGTATACTCTCTCATTTTTTTTTAAATTTTTTATTATACCACCATGATATACAGTTACAAAAATGTTCATATTTGGGTTTTAGTCATACAGTGTTCCAGCACCCATCCCTCCACCAGTGCCCATTTCCCACCACCAATGTCCCATGATTTCCTCCCTCCACCAGCCTGCGTCTATGGCGAGGCAATTTTTACTCTCTCTCTCTCTCTCTCTCTCTCTCTCCTCTCTCTCTCTTCTCTTACACACTGTGGTTTGCATGTATTCTCTTAAACACATAATTTTTCCCTTCTCTCCCCTCAGATCTTTCCAAATAATTTTCAATTAAAATTTTCTTGCTTAACCAAAATAATAATAAAAGATTATTATCCACAGAGAATATTAAAAGTTAAAAAAATGTTGAAAACTCTGACCCCCCACCACATTTGGACTCATTTAACGTCAATAATAATCCTATATTATTCAACTTAGTTTCTTCTTTTATTCGCTCAACAGATATTGAGTGAGGATGTGTTCAAGGCATTGAGCAAGTCCTGCACGATACCACGATGAACAGACGTGGCTCTGCCATCACAGGCCTCCCACAATCAAAGCCAGTTCCTTTGGGTGGGGATCCTCCCAAGCATTGCTGAGTGAGGGGTCCTGGGCACCAATACAGCAAGAGTCAGCTTGGTTGTGCGTTTGCTCCATCCTCAGATCCAGCAGTGCTCAGTAGTTGGGCATCCAGCAACACGTTTAGTGATACTGGGTGCGGCATGTGGTGCTGGGGGTCTTTCTTGGAGCCTCATGCACACCAGGGATGCACTTTGACCCTTAGAACCTTCCTCCAGCCCCTTAAGCAGCAGAAAAAGTTTCAGAATATTTCAGTAAATATTCTGAAACTAACAATATTTACTGTGTTTCTATCTGGTGATTGCATGGAGGAATAGTACGAATCTCTGACCAGGCCGTGAATAGAGTACCTGAGGTGAGCACTAGCTCTGCCCCTTGCCGTGGAGTACCTGAGGTGAGCACTAGCTCTGCCCCTTGACGTGGAGTACCTGAGGTGAGCACTAGCTCTGCCCCTTGACGTGGAGTACCTGAGGTGAGCACTAGCTCTGCCCCTTGCCGTGGAGTACCTGAGGTGAGCACTAGCTCTGCCCTTACCATAGAGTACCTGAGGTGAGCACTGGATCTGCCCTTGCTGTAGAGAACCTGAGGTGAGCTCTGGCTCTGCCCTAGCCGTAGAGTACCTGAGGTGAGCACTGGCTCTGCCATTGCTGTAGAGTACCTGAGGTGAGCACTAGCTCTGCCCTTGCTGTAGAGTACCTGAGGTGAGCACTGGCTCTGCCCTTGCCGTAGAGTACCTGAGGTGAGCACTAGCTCTGCCCCTTGTCGTAGAGTACCTGAGGTGAACAATAGCTCTGCACCTTGCCATAGAGTACCTGAGGTGAGCACTAGCTCTGCCCCTTGTCGTAGAGTACCTGAGGTGAACAATAGCTCTGCACCTTGCCGTAGAGTACCTGAGGTGAGCAATAGCTCTGCCTTTGCCCTAGAGTACCTGAGGTGAGCACTAGCTCTGCCCCTCGCCATAGAGTACCTGAGGTGAGCACTGGCTCTGCCCTTGCCGTAGAGTACCTGAGGTGAGCACTAGCTCTGCCCTCCGCCATAGAGTACCTGAGGTGAGCACTGGCTCTGCCCCTTGCCGTAGAGTACCTGAGGTGAGCACTGGCTCTGCCCTTGCCGTAGAGTACCTGAGGTGAGCACTGGCTCTGCCCTTGCCGTAGAGTACCTGAGGTGAGCACTGGCTCTGCCCCTTGCCGTAGAGTACCTGAGGTGAGCACTGGCTCTGCCCCCGTGTGAGAGTACCTGAGGTGAGCACTAGCTCTGCCCTTGCCGTAGAGTACCTGGAGGTGAGCACTGGCTCTGCCCTTGCTGTAGAGTACCTGAGGTGAGCACTAGCTCTGCCCTTGCCGTAGAGTACCTGAGGTGAGCACTGGCTCTGCCCCTTCCTATAGAGTACCTGAGGTGAGCACTAGCTCTGCCCCTTGCCATAGAGTACCTGAGGTGAGCACTAGCTCTGCCCCTTGCCATAGAGTACCTGAGGTGAGCACTAGCTCTGCCCCTTGCTATAGAGTACCTGAGGTGAGCTCTAGCTCTGCCCTTCCTATAGAGTACCTGAGGTGAGCACTAGCTCTGCCCTTGATGTAGATACCTGAGGTGAGCACTAGCTCTGCCCCTTGCCGTAGAGTACCTGAGGTGAGCACTAGCTCTGCCCCTTGCCGTAGAGTACCTGAGGTGAGCACTAGCTCTGCCCCTTGCCATAGAGTACCTGAGGTGAGCACTAGCTCTGCCCCTTGCCGTAGAGTACCTGAGGTGAGCACTAGCTCTGCCCTTGCCGTAGAGTACCTGAGGTGAGCACTGGCTCTGCCCTTGCCGTGAGAGTACCTGGCGTGAGCACTAGCTCTGCCCTTGCTGTAGAGTATTTGAGGTGAGCACCTGCTCTGCCCCTTGCCGTAGAGTACCTGAGGTGAACACTAGTCTGCCCCTTGTCGTAGAGTACCTGAGGTGAGCTCTAGCTCTGCCCTTGCTGTAGAGTACCTGAGGTGAGCACTAGCTCTGCCCTTGCAGTAGAGTACCTGACGTGAGCACTGGCTCTGCCCTTGCTGTAGAGTACCTGAGGTGAGCACTAGCTCTGCTCCTCAGAAAACAGTCTGCACTCACACAGCCTCTTAAACCTTTGATCTTCAGAGTTCTTATCTACCTAATATAGTGATCAGAATTGTTTTCATGGACTGTTGAAAGGAAGAGAAATTATTATTGGAGGTCAGTAATTGCTGAGTAACTGGTAGCTTTTATACTATAGAATTACAGAACCAGGAGTAGGACACTTTTCTTTCTTTCTTTTTTTTTTTTTTTTTTTTTTGCTTTTTGGGTCACACCCGCGATGCTCAGGGGTTACTCCTGGCTCTGCACTCAGGAATTACTCCTGGCGGTGCTCGGGGACCACATGGGATGCCAGGGATCGAACCCAGGCCGGCACAGGCCGGCCGTGTGCAAGGCAAACGCCCTACGTGCTGCGCTCCGGCCCCTGGACGCTTTTCTTTTAAGCCCACTCCAGCTCTCTAAGGATCTATCTGGAAACAGCATGACAGAAGCAGCAGGGAGCCAAGATCGCTACTCACCTATTTTTAAAAATGTTCTAGGGGTCTCATAAAGAAAGAGCTCCTATTATTTCTGAATAATTTAGACTTGTGGACTTTAACCTAGAGAGTGCTTCTGAATAATGTAGTTAGAACTAGAAGTTCCAGTGCCAAAGTTCAAGCCACCGTCTTTGCTTTTCTTCTAGGCACTGCCTGCTTACCTGCGAAGAATGCAAAATTAAGCGAGCCTTGAGTGAGAACGGCGGTTCACAGCCTTCGGCTTCCTAACTCCCATCCATGGCTTTTGAATTTTCTCCGACCTCTGAATTTGTATGCAATTAAAATCTCAAGTGTACTTTAAAACATAGTGTAGTGGAGCATAGACCGTGCCGTCCTCCCACCTTGCTGAA
This sequence comes from Cryptotis parvus, assembly GCA_021461705.1. Lineage (NCBI taxonomy): Eukaryota > Metazoa > Chordata > Mammalia > Eulipotyphla > Soricidae > Cryptotis > Cryptotis parvus. The sequence goes on along the minus strand of JAJIBD010012917.1, from coordinate 19,652 downwards.
ACACTTTCTATGGAGCACTTTCTTCAGAGTACTGAAATACCTTCTGAGTGGCCACAGCTTTACTTTCAGTGCTTCCATTTGTCTCTTGTGAACCACAATCCAAAGCTAATACGTACAATATGCTTTGAAGAAGAAACACATTCAAATGACTTTTATTGCAGTGTATTGTAACAACTGAACTTTTTTTCCCCCTTAATTTGTACCTGTTACCCCAGCATATCTAATTTACACATTACACCTTCTCATGAGTCTGTGTGGAAAAATGCGGTGGATATGGGGCTCAGTACTCTTTGCTGTGTCAGGCAGCCCCGGGGTGTCGGAACAAATCCTCAATAGCTGAGAGTCTGTCCCTGTTCAGGGATCCTTGCTCTTTAAGAACACAGAGCTCATACACCAGCAGGAAGTGTTGTTCTATACTAACGCTCACATTGTGTAAAACATTGTGTAAAACAATGTGACCCTATTGTTCATTCACTGGACTTTGACCCAGTGTTTGAAGTTCTCTGGTGGAGGACAGCAGTAAATGTTGATGACAGTGATAAGTCATTTCCAGGGAAAAAACAGAGTGTGTCTTCAAGAGCTGACGAGTAAGGAAGCCGGTATCTGACCGGGTAGGGGATGTGCTTTCTAAAATAACAGGGCCTGGGCTGCCGGAGTGATAGTACAGTGGGGAGGGCGTTTGTCTTGCAACCTGGGATTGATATCCGGCATCCCATATGGTCCCCCCAAGCAACATTAAGAATAATTCCTGAGTGAGAGCCAGGAGTAACCCCTGAGCATCACTGGGTGTGACCCCAGAGCAAATAAATAAATAAATACATAAACAAACAACAAGTAAAAAGATAAATAAATAAAATGTCAGGGCCCCACATTTCAGACTCAGGGGAAATATTTCACTTGAGTCACAAAATGGTCCTCTTGGTGAGCTAGGGGACTTGAGGCCTTGTCAGTGTGGTAGGGATTGGAAGAGTCCACTGGTGGTAGGTAACCTGCTGAGCTCAAGACCTAGGCTCTTGGGGTGGGTGGGAGGCAATTCAGTGGGAGAGCACAGGCTTTGCTTTGTAAGGCTTTGGGTCCCATCCCTAGTAATTTCCTCTCTCCACTCCTCAACCCCTGCCTTTCAAAAAAAAGTGCTTTCTTTTATGTACTGTTAGTGCATAAAAGAATAAATACAAGGGCCTGGCTATAGTGCAGCAGGGAGGGCATTTGCCTTGCACGCTGCTGATCTGGGTTTGATCCCGGCATCCCATATGGTCCCCAAGCACCACCAGGAGTAATTCCTGAGTGCAAAGCCAGGAGTAACCCCTGAGCATTGCCAGGTATGACCCAACAATCAAAAAAAAAAAAAGAATAATAATAAATACAACTTCCCAAGCTCCTTTTCCTTAAAAAAAAAAAAAAAACAGTTTATGGGAGGAATCACTGGAAGATTTAATTCCTAGAATGATAAACTCATGGGTTTTAGGAGGCTCCTACCTTAAATGTATTTAATTCTATTCTGATACTTTTCCTGGTGCATGAAAAGTAAAGCCCCAGCAAGCCTCTCCTCTGGGGACTTTTTGCTGGATGACAGATTATCTGCAAACCATGTAAAACTTTCCCTTGCATCTTTGCATCCTCTCAGGAAAATGGTTTATATATGTGCACTATTTATATATAGGTAAAGTGTGTAGATACATATCTGTGTTTTACTTAATATATCTTAAAACTGTACCATGGAGATAAAAAAGGGAAATTTCTTCAAAAGTTAACCTTTGGTATGAAATATTTTAAACTTCAAAAAATATTTGGAGGTTTCGATTTTTATAGGAATAGTGTTTAAAATGAAGGGGCTTGAACTATCTCTTTATATTATACATGTTAATTTTTTTCCCTGTGGATAAAGGTCTATTTCTATAAGCCAGAACACAGAGTATCCTAACTTCTTGAATTCAGTCTAAGTCTTGCTGTAACAACTAGCAATTGGGGAGTCTTTATTTCAGCTATTGGCAAAAAACCAGAATTTTCTTTTCTGCATCCCAGAAAATGATTTGCCAGGAATCAGAACACTGTCACATTGCTAGGTACAGGAACTAAATGTGAAAGTCTCAGCCTACTGCAAAACAAGCTATTATTGTTGAAAAGAAACAGTGTTTTGGGGCCAGAGTGATAGCACAACAGGTTGAGCCTTTGCCTTGCATGCAGCCAGCCCGGGTTCAATCCCTGGCATCCCATATGGTCTCCCGAGCACCGCCAGGAGTAATTCCTGAGTGCAGAGCCAGGAGTAACACCTGATCATTTCTGGGTGTGACCCAAAAAACAAACAAGAAAAAGAAACAAGAAACGGTGTTTTAACAATGAAACTATTGTTGGAAAGGAAATTACAACTGACGTCTTCCTAGTTCTTCTTCTGAATTAAATTGAGTTTATGGTTTGGGATTTCTACTTTTCCTATGTAGATGAGATTTTCATTGAAGGAGCTCATCAAAGTGATTGCTGTAGGAAAGGAGGTTGGTAAGCTAGAAGGTCACTCGAGATCTAGACTCTTTGCTGCCTTACTAGTGAGTATATTGGGAAGCAAATGGCTGGGGAAGAATGCATGTTTCTTGTAAGAAACTGTATTAAGAATGGCATTTGTCTTTTAGCATTTAGTCTTTTAGCCAAAACTCACTTGTGCCAAGCTGATCATAAGTTAATGAAAGCATGATGAATAATACTGATAGATCTTGATTACATATGCATTTAGCGTTTTCCTTTAAGCAGATATTCTCTTCCCTTGCTGCCAAAAATAAGTGATTTATCTATATCCTGTTACCATTATAAAAGTAATAAACTTTATCTTGAATGACTAATGAAAATGTTATTTAGGTAATTTGAGGGGATATTCAAATAATGCGACCTATAAATCGACAGAAAACAGCTTTTACTGTGGGATATTTCCCCCAGATCTCATATGGATAATGTGTTATTTTCTAGGCAGATAGAGCTGGAGATTTCAGCAGTTAACCTAGAGACTGCAAAGGAGTCAGAAGCGGTGACACTGAACAAACCCAGGCCAGGAGCATATTAAGTATTTTTTACCGGCACACACATCACGGCGTCTCAAGCTGGCAAATCCAGGGCCAGAGAGCTGTGTAGTGGGTGGGGCACTTGCCTTGCGTGGCCAACTCTGCTTTGATTCCCAGAACCACATAGAGTCCCCAGCCCTGCCAATAGTGATCCGTAAGCATGGAGCCAGGAATAAGCCTGTAGCCAAGAGTAAGTCCCACGAGGTGTGGCCCAAACAGTTCAAAACTATCCCCTCAAATACAAAACAAAACAAAGCAAAACAAAGCCCAAAAGAACCCTAGAAAATCTTACACTTTCTGGAGGAAAAGGGAAGTTTGGGATTTTGGGGTCACAACCTGAAGTGCTCAGGGGACCACATGCAGTCTGGCATTGAACTGGAGTCAGCCATGTCCAAGGCAAGTGCCTTAACCCTTGTGCTATTTCTTGGGCTCCAAATCTTACACTTTCTCAAAACAAACAAATGCAGGATTTTCTCTGACATAATTGTCATTTAAGTGTTGATTCTTCTGTTAATCTCCTTTTTGAGCTTCTGATCCGGACCAGGTTCCGTTCTGGTTTCTGGAACTGTCACAGTGAACACAAGCCACCTTATTGTGCGACTTGTTGATCTCCTCATGATCCCAAGTTTGTGACTCCTGATCAAGCTCGCACCCCTGGGAGAACGTCCTTTGCTCTGGGCAGCAGACTCCATTGTCCAGGGTACTGCCCAGCTGCTCATCTCTCCGGAAAGTCCTCTCACAGGGATCTTGGGGCAGCCTCCCCCTCTACACTGGCGGTTCAGCCAGGATGGTGATGTTCTTTTCTGGAACATTGACTCTCCAGACCCAAGCAAGAATACCAGCGATTCAGCAATGTTTGTCAGTCTCACAATATCACTTTTCTGTGGCTCAAAAACTAGAACTCTAGGGCCAGAGAGATTGTACAGCAGGTAGGGCATTTGCCTTACTTGCACCAACCCAGATTTAATCCCCAGCATCCCATCTGATCCCTAAGCACTGCCATAAGTAATTCCTGAGTGCAGAGGTGTCGGGGAACTTTGCGGGGTCCCCAACAGTGCTGGGAAGCGAGTCCCCTTTTACCTCCAAAGCCGGCGGGAATGGATGAAGACTCAGGAATCCGATGCAGTTTTAAAAGGCTTTACTTATCACAGGTTCAGGCATACAAATCAGCAAAAGGAAAAGCCCGGTGCTTAGGATTCCCAGCTAGAACCCCAGCCACGTGTAGGCCAAGATGGCGGCCACCACGTGTAAAGGCCCTATAAAGAGGAGACAAAGACAAGACTCCCAAAAAGGGTGCGAGCTCACAAAGAGAGAGCCCAAAAGAGCGGGCGAGAGAGGAAGCAGGCTAGTTTTATACCCTTGCAACTCAGACCTCCCTCCCATTATTATGGAAAGCAGGAGGGTCAAATGTCCTTAGGTATTTTCTCCCAGCACCTCACCTAGGCCCTTTTACATGCTAATGTCTTGAGCCAAGATCTGCCTGGAAAAGCCTTTATAGGGTAGAGAAAGGGGTTCCTGAGACGGCATGTCTCTGTACCAAAGTCTAATAGACTACACCCGTATCTACGAAGTGATTTGCAGGAGGCAACCCAGAGACTACACCCGTATCTACGAAGTGATTTGCAGGAGGCAACCCAGAGCAGATGCGGAGGCTTTTTAGACTTCATTTAATAACTTTTACATACTAGAAAGCAAGTTCTTTATCGATTCTGGTTAAAGGGCCCCAGTTGTTCCCCATTGGTATGAGATTCTAATCCTGTCCTCTCCTGCTCTCGGAATCTCTTGCCTTGTGGACTCCAAGATTCCAGTGATGGATTGACCAATCACTGACGGAGCAGTCACTGGACTTCATGGAGTGTGATTCTGCAGCATGGCCTGTGCTCACACCAGGACCCACTCTCCTTGGCTGACTGACATTGGGTGAATTACTAATCTGCTTGGGACCTGTGTCCTCCTCTGTCAGTTGTAAATAATTCTAGACTGACCTGACTCAAAGGCCAGATCACTCAGATGAATCCTTTTGGTCCTGACACCCAGGTGGAAGCAATCCATTTTTACAATCAGCAATAACAGGAACTCAAAATAGTCTAAATTTCTATAGAAATGGATTATGATTAAGTAGAATTTAAATTAGACTAGAATTTTGTTTTCCAGTCACTTGAACCAGAAACAAACTTAAGCCCCAAATGAAGAAATCACTGTATCACTGTCTTCACATTCATCATCGATTTGCTCGAGCGGGCACCAGTAACATCTCCATATGTCCTGTCTCATGCAAGTAGAGCCCAAGGGCACCTGCTTGCTCCAGGAACATAAAGAGCCTCAAACCATTCCATCAGGTCATGGGAATGAGGTATAAAATTGTTACTGGTATCTGGCATATCAAATACGACACGGGTAGCTTGCCAGGCTCTGCCGTGCGGGTAGCATACTCTTGTAATCTCAAAATCCAGCATTTATTGATGAACCGTCTCAAAAAAATTCTATGTCCTTAGAATGTCCAAGTGTGCAGTCAGTGAGGCTCGGCGAGCACCTTGCCATATCTGTGTTCTTGCATGACTTCCCAGAGTGCTGTGTGCTCAGGGCAACCAAACTTAGGAGAATGCGTGCCTTTAGTGCGAGTGTTTCCGGTAAGGGTTTTAGAGCTGCTTTGCCTTTGACTTCTAGCCTGTGCAGTTAGTGAGCATCATTTTTCCCAAAGTCTGTCTATCCGAAGGCAAGGCTGCACGGCTGCAGAGTATAACAGGTTGGTGTCTGCTTTGCATGCAGCTGACCTGGGTTTCATCCCCCAGCACCTTTGAGGGGCTCCTGAATACCACCAGGAGCGATTCCTATGTAGAGCCAATCAGGCATTGCCGATTGTGGTCCCCCCAAAATACAGAAAAACACCAGGAAACAAAAAGAATGCAGACTGCCGACCTAGTGACGTTTTTAGACTGAAACAGGACCTTCTATTTTAGTGCATTATAGCAGCTCACTGAATTCAGTACCGGTGTGGATGAGGTCAAAGGTCCTTCAGCACTACTTTGTCAGTCTGCCAAGCTGAACTTGGGCATGTGCCATTTTCACCCAGAATTGTAGACACAGGGTCTACAAACATGACTCCTCTGGGCAGAACCAATCAAGAGGGAGAAACAGGAAACAAAGAAAGCTGACACTGATGGGGGTATGGTCTTCATATGTTTTCTGCATAACACCATGCCATTGTCAGTATTGTGAATCAGTGCCTACATTTTTTAAATAAAAATGGCGGGCGGGGAGGGTGAGGGTGGGGAAGAAAGACGTCTCTTGGCCAGAGAAATCCCTAAGCCTGCTGAGCCTCAGGTGTGAGATGTAAGGTACAAGACTTTAGTCATACCTGCTTAGGGTTATTCTTGCTGGCTTTGTCCTCTAGAATTTTCTTCTTCCATAAAGGTAGCCCATGGAAATCAGGGCTCCCAATGTTTTGAGATTGGGCCATCTCAGTTTAAACTGATAAAATTTTTTAAACCTTGGGGTTCTTTGTGCTTCAATGTAGAACCCATTTCATTATTCAAAACCCACCATGCATTATGGGGTGAGTCCCCTTCAGATGTGGGACACCCCGCAAGGCTGTTAAAGTACTCTCTACATATTGGACAGGACCAACAGAATCCTACCTCTAAGATGTTTTGGATCCCATCTGTGTCCTAAGCGTCCTAAGATGGAGCCTCACCATCTTTCCAAGATCTCATAAAGTCATGTTTCTATTGGATTTAATGTGTTCCCCTAATCACTTCAGAGTACCAGAAACCTTTGCTGGCTTAAAGCAAGTTTTCCCCACATTATCAGATGAAATATATTTGTGACTTTCAGAAAAAGGCAGCAGGTACACCTCAGCAACGCCAAGAAATCTTATATTTATTTGCATGTATTATTTCCATGTTACCACAACCGAGGTTTTTACCAGCTTCTAACATGCTCTTCTATAATCCCTTGGACAGCCTTCTTGGAAGCCCAGTAAACTGTTAAACACCCTCAACTCATCCAGGCTATTTTCATGAATAACCTCAGGGGCCTGTCCATATCCATCTGCACCTTGATCCCAAATGATACCATGGTTTGGGTTTTTTCTGATGGCAGCACTTAGCTATATTGTTTCTGTATTTGAGTTGGCTAGAACTGCAGAATCCTGGGGCGGAGCGATAGCCCAGCGGGTAGGGCATTTGCCTTGCCCGTGACCGCCCATGCCGCCCAGGTTCGATCCCCTGGCATCCCATATGGTCCCCTGAGCACCGCCAGGAGTAATTCCTGAGTGCAGAGCCAGGAGTAACCCCTGAGCATTGCCGGGGTGACCCAAAAAGCAAAAAAAAAAAAAAAAAAAGAACTGCAGAATCCTGGCTCTGAGGATTGGGTGTGGGGGGTGCAGTTCAGGGCCACATCCAGCAGTGCTAAGTGATTCCTGGCAGCACTCAGGAGCCATACATGTTACCAAGAATTAACAAACGACTACATGTAAGGCAAATGTTTTAACCCTACTAGCCCACAACCACTTTCTTTCTTATTTTTTGCTTTTTGGGTCAACGCTCAGGGTTACTTTTGGGGCAAACATCTTAGCCACTGTACTATCACTCAAGCCACTCCCCCGCCCCACCACTTTAAAATATTGAGCAATTTTATTCTGGTTTAATTGTGGTTAATTCCACCATTTAATCATAACATTACTAAATAGAGACCAATAACCATTTCTTATTCTTGTAAATTATCACTTCTCTCAGGACTTAGAGGGGACCAGGGATGTGCCTCAGAGGTAGAATGCTTGCCTGTCTTTATTTATTTATGCTTTTTTTTTTGAGGGGGCACACCTGGCAATGCTCAGGGGCTACTCCTGGCTCTGCACTCAGGAATTACTCCTGGTGGTGCTCGGGGGACCATATGGGATGCCGGGATCGAACCCAGGCGGCACAGGCCGGCCGCATGCAAGGCAAATGCCTTATCCGCTGGGCTATTGCTCCGGCCCCTAGAATGCTTGTCTTTTATTGAAGCAATGTTCAATTGCTATGACCACTAAAACTGCTTAGAAATTGATTGCAATAGCACAGTGGGTAGAGAGCTTGCCATGCATGAGGCCAACCACTGTTTGATGCCCAGCACCTCAGATGGTCCTGACCCCTGAGTCAGCCAGGAGTGGTTCCTCAACAGAGCCAGGAGTAAGCCCTGAGCAACAGATATAGCCCAAAACCATAGTTTCTTGGGGCGGAGCGATAGCCCAGCGGGTAGGGTGTTTGCCTTGCACAGGGCCGGCCTGGGTTCGATCCCCGGCATCCCATATGGTCCCCCGAGCATAGCCAGGAGTAATTCCTGAGTGCAGAGCCAGGAGTAACCCGAGCGTTGCCGGGTGTGACCCAGAAAACAAAACAAAAAAATTACAAAACCAAAATCACTGCAAAAAAAAAATCATAAAACCACAGAATCACTGCATTTATTTGCATGACATAAATATATATGTATATATTATGATACCAATATCTAAGATCGAGTGAAACATGTATCAGAGGCTTTGTCAAAGGTGGAAATTATCACAAACGTGTGGGAGTCAGAGGCTAGGTAAGACAGAAAATGGAACAGTGTGCTAACAATTGTCGAAAGTACTAATACCAACCTAGAACTGAGCATTAAATACAGGCAAAAAGATACACATGACAATCCTTTAATGTATGTTCTGTAATCCACAATCTGGAATGGAAGAAAAGAGAAAGAGATAGAGAAAGGGAAAGAAATAAAGAACCTGCCATGGAGGCGGGCTGGGGGAGGGGCGAGGGAACCAGGGACATTGGTGGTGGGAGATGGGCACTGGTGGAGGGATGGGTGCTGGAACAATGTATGACCAAAACCCAAATATGAACATCTTTGTAACTGTATATCTCGCGGTGGTATAATAAAATACTTGAAAAAAAAAAATAAAGACAACACAAGGTGAGAACTAAGGCACACAATTGGGAGGGGCTTTGGGTTCTGGGGAGTGGGTCCTTGGTGAATAGTGTGACATTGGAATTATGTGCATGAGAGGCCATCATTAACGTATTGTAAATCACAGAACCTCATTTAATTAAAAACTTATTTTAGGGCCGGAGCGATAGCCCAGGGGTAGGGCATGCAGTCGGCCCATGCCGGCCAGGGTTTGATTCCCGGCATCCCATGTGGTCCCCCAGCACCGCCAGGAGTGATTCCTGAGTGCAGAGCCAGGAGTAACCCCCTGAGCGTCGCTGGGTGTGACCAAAAAGCAAAAAATAAATAAATAAATAAATAAATAAATAAATAAATACTTATTTTAAATAAAAAAAATCATAAAACCAATGAAGATGCATATTCCTTTATTCTTTATTTACCACAAACATTGAGAATACAGCAAACACTGGCAAAAGACTTCATTTTTTTAATGTAAAGCTTAACAACGGAAAATATGTTTGAACCCCCACCTACCCACCCACCCACTCCAATTCAACATGCAGAAATTTTCATATTTGCTGACTCCAGAGCATTACAACCTAGCTTACTGTTTTTTATAAGAGAGCTTTGCCCTGTAACTGAAACAATTTAACAAACGGTATACTATCATGGCATAATACTATCATTCAGGTAGTTCCTTAAGGATTTATACAACATTAACGTTGAGATCTGTTTTGTAAAGCATCATAGTAAGCCAAACCGCACAAACCCAGGTTCTAGTTTTGAAATGTTTGTATGACGACTGCTGCTGAGCTAAAGCATGCAGATACTCATGACCACCTGGATGAAGCTGCACAGGGAACTCCTTCAGCAGATCCAATGACGCAACTTCTCACTCATCCCAAGTATCTCCGTATTTGTTTACTTTGACTAGGAAAAAAGCACAAATAACTGATGATTCCAAACAGTAAAAGCAAGTATTTTGCTTCCTATTATGCTGATGAAGCTATGCTAATCAGATTAAAACACAAGTCAAACCATAATTACAAAGGGGACGGCTAGTTTTGGTGAATTGGAGGTTGGGCCTCACTATTATCAAGAACGTCACATAAATATTTGATTCTCCTAATAACCCCATAAATCAACAGTCCCATTTTAAGGGTGAGAAAACAGATCAGTAATTTGCCCGAGGCCTAGATCTAATAAAATAAAAATCAAAATACATCTTTTTATTTAAACCTTGGATGCTTACATATGTATGTATGTATGTATGTATGTATGTGTGTTTATGTATGTATGTATATGTATTTTTTTAACCTTGTTACATTTCTGCCTAGGTGCAATATGTTATAGAAAAATACCCCCAATTTTTCCAGGAATATAAGCATCTGGATCTTGTTTTCCACAAGAAAAATAATGCAATGGTCAAGTCTTCAGGTTGTGGTTAACTCAATCTTCTCTTTCATGAGTTCTTATTCTAGTACAAGGAATGATTCCCATCAGTCTGCATTTCACATGAAGTTATCTTTTAAACACGCTCCTCTGTCTTCTCTATTCCTTTAGTTTCTCTTCACATCCTTCATCTGAATTACAATTCTTCAGAAGACCAAATATTTACAACAATGTACAGCAGTTATCAAAGTACATTCTGTGGACTACATTCTAAGCCTCTCAGAGTCTGCGCATTATCTACTACAATGGTATATGGCCTCTCCCCTCAGTTGGCCTTTCCCTTCATTTTCACTCCCTTGCAACATGTCTATGGTTTTTTTTTTTTTTTTTTTTTTATAGCAGATTCATTTTATTTTCTATTTATTTATTTATTTATTTGCTTTTTGGGTCACACCCAGAGATGCTCAGGGGTTACTCCTGGCTCTGCACTCAGAAATTACTCCTGGCGGTGCTCGGGGGACCATATGGGATGCCGGGATCGAACCTGGCTGGCACAGGCCGCGCGTGCAAGGCAAACGCCCTCCCGCTGGGCTATCGCCCGGCCGACATGTCTATGGTTTTAATGTAACATAACTGCTAATAAACTAGCTGAAAATGTGCTCACAGTTGTTTATTTTTTCCACCTTAATTTCTAATATATGAATGTTAATAAATATTCAGACTAAAACTGGAAAAATTTTAACAGCATGTTCTATACTGTACAAATGTTGATTGTTCTGACTAGGCACTGCAAAAAAACATTCTAAAAGAATCACACACTATTCCATAACTGATTTTTCCTGTCAGCATGTTATGAGTACATACCAGTAGCTCACATTTGGATGTGGTTTATTAAGCAAATTGCAGTGCCAGCACCAATGTGTTAAGTGATATAAAGTACATAATATCAGTTTTCTTTTAACAGAGAATTACCATGAGCTCACAAAGTTGTATTATACAACATCAGGACCATGCAGGTCATAACCACAAAGGCCAAAGGTTTTCATATTTCCCTGTAGGCCAAACCAAATCTGTGCTGTGCATAGACAAAACAGGATTATGAAAGTAAGAAAGCTGCCTGCTCTCACTGAGCTTACAGTCTACACCCCGAATTCATTTGCAGAATAAAGCACCAGTCTGTTCACATCACAGAGCAGTTCACTGAATGCAGTTAAGCTGTTTTTTAAAAATGACAAACATCAGCAAGTACTACTGACTCAAGTTTTTTTACATCAAAATGAGATATCCAGTATTATAAAAACAAGAAGCTACTGATAGAAATAAAAATGGTTCTATATGAATATTTTTTAAAAAGCTTTTTATGTTTTTACCCTATTTGTGAGATGACAAAGACTTATTCCTTTTTTTTTCCAGGTTATACCTGGCAGTGCTCAGGAGTTATTCCTGGCTTACAAAATCACCCTTGGTGGTACACACGGGCACCATATGGGGTGCCAGGGCCTGAGGACTGAATCTAGGTTGGCTGCAGAGCAGGCAAGTACCTACCCACTTTCCTATCGCTCAGCCCCTTCCTTCTATGTCATCTTGAAACACAGCTCCAAAACTCCTCATTGAAAGACATTATAAGAGTCTAAACTAATATAGTTACAAAATCCGACGATCTGAAATGTCCTTTTTCACTAGAGGTAAACGATGTAAGAACAATTACTTTGGATAATGAATAGCTGTTCCAAAAGACAGATTAAAACGTGTAATTGCAGAGCACAAAACCCTTGAAAGTTCAATGACGTGCTAACTTGTATCAGGGTAGGTAAGACCTTTCATGTAGCCATATTGCTGATCCAGGTGTGGCCAAAAACAAAAGGAAAAAGTTCAGTGAATCTGGCTTGTGTATGATATGTAAGTACTTCAACTCCCTAAGTACTTAAGAAAATCAGTCTCATTACACCATGATTTTGTGGTTCTGCCAAAAGCAGCATTCTTAGTTCACCATGTCTGATTGTGTTAAGACAGTTGAAAAAAAAAAATCAGGGCGGGAGCGATAGCCCAGCGGGTAGGGCGTTTGCCTTGCATGCAGCCGGCCCATGCCGCCCGGTTCGATCCCCAGCATCCCATATGGTCCCCGAGCACCGCCAGGAGTAATCCTGAGTGCACCGCCAGGAGTAGCCCCTGAGCATTGCTGGGTGTGACCCAAAAAAAAAAAAAAATCAGTTCCCCAGGTGACATCTCAAATGAAGCCATTAAATCAATGCTTAATTTCTACAAAATTAGTTTTCACCGTCCTATGCACATTATTTAAAAGTCAGTGTTTTCTAACACAAATGGTCTTTGACAACACCTTGAAAAAGGAAGAATTATTAACAGTGAGATACTGCTTTTAAAACTACTTTGGTTAGGAGCCGGAGCGATAGCCCAGCGGGTAGGGCATTTGCCTTGCACGCAGCTGGCGTATGCTGGCCCGGGTTCGATCCCCGCATCCCATATGGTCCCCCGAGCACCAAGCCAGGAGTAACCAACCCCTGAGCATTGCCGGGTGTAACCCAAAAAGAAAAAAAAAAAAAAAAAACCAAAAAAAAACAAAACAAAACAAAAAACCCTACTTTGGTTAAACTGAGGAATTAATTCACACCGAGATGAAGAACGGCTCTTAACTACTGCTGCAGCTCCCAGCCCTGAGAGTAAAGCCATTCAGACTAAACTATCATACCTTCTTTTTTGGGCACTCTTTCCTGCATAGACCTGACTGAGGGGTCAGTCTTATGTGTTAAAGTTACTTCATAGGACTCTCTGTTCTTATTCCTTAATTCCTCATATGTAATATTTTTTCTTTTGGGACTTTCTTCAGGAATGGGATCAGGTCCTAAAACAACAAACAGTTAATAAATGGTGATAACAGGATTTCAATAAATCCAAAGCAGCCAATTCTGTAACTTGTTCCTTACCTACAATAAAATACAAGTGAAGCAGAAAAACTACCAATATTCCAAAAATACTACTGCACTTCACTGCGTAATCATTACAGATTTCATGTCAATCCTTTTGGACAGTAAGTGAAGGTGCCACGTGAAACTTGGGGAGGGGGCACTGAAATTCAAAACAAGGTGCGGTGATTATGTGGTGGCAATGATTACGCAGTGAGATAGTATATTTTCTCTATGCTATTTAATTATAAAATTAAAATCTATCACTTCTAATACAGATAAAGTTTTTATTCTAAAATGTTAAATCAACATAAAAACTAACTATAGCTGAAAGAAGGAATATTATAATATATGCTAGCACAATTTAAACTCATGGCTAAATGTTAGTGTTTTAAACTGGAAGTTACTCACACAGTTTAAATAAAAAAACAAAACTATAACTATTTAAACAAAAATACTTAGAAATAGCTATGGAAAAGTTTAAAACATAGCCTGAAATCATACAATTTTTTCACTCAGATTTAATGACTAATACATTGATGCAGAAAGTTACAATTTTGACCTGGGAACCAGTACTTATTTCTCCTAAAGAAAACCTAAGTACAGTATCAGAGTCAAAACCCAATATGAAAAATAAGTGGTTATTCTTAACATCATTTTACGGGTCAAATACCGAATATGTCAACAATACAGAACCAGGGCCAGAGAACAGTGATTAGGCGATCTTGTTGCATGCAGCCACTCCAGGTTGATCCCTGGCACCACACGGCTCCCCCCACAAGCGTTTTCGTGCATCTTTGCAGCCCCCTTCCAATCCAGCCAGATATGGCCCTGCCCCCAGCACCGCTGGGATGACCTGCACAACCCCACAACCACAGGTCCACAGGTACAGCACCACAACCTTGCAGCCTCACAGTGAACTGCTGGTCCAGTGGTCTGAGGCACCACTGAAGACGACCCTGGTCTCCTGAACACTCTTGGGGGCACCCTCACCAACCCCCAATTGTATATACCAGCAAAAGGCCAAACTTGTCTGGGCAAAGGGATGGGCCAGGGCTCAAACCAGGAGCCTCATACATGTTTGACACAGAATCTACCACTGAATCACATGCCAGGTCTCCACACAAGCATTTTTAAAGGAATTAATGTTAACAGTACAATATTAACAACTATTTTTTAACTCATTACAAAGTCTTACACAATACTCCCAAATTGTTTTTAAAGAAATTTGTAGTGAGACAAAGTGATTATGTAACCATTTTTAAAAATAAAGTTACTTTGGACTTCAACAGCAAATTTTTGATAAATCAGAACTTTCAGAGCAAACAATTATACTGCATGTATTTCTCACCCAGCATATTTTGTTACAAAACATATTGAACCAGTGCACAGCTCATTAGATTCAGATTCCCACCCATCAGTGTTAATTTTATGCCATGAGAAAACTTTTCTTAAAAATACAAAGAGTTTAACCATCTTACATTGACTTAAGAGGACTTTGAATCTTGTTGGCATAACCGGGTTACTTCCCTTCACCTTTCCCACTGTGAAGGAGACCATCTGCACAAGACTGGTAGCCAGAAACCCCTCAGTTCTCCACTCCCCTCTCTGCTGTCAACCAGCAAGCGTTCCTTGGGCAAATCACTCAAGTCTGAATCTCGGCTTTCTCAATAATCAGATATGGAGTTTAACTAGACAATCTATCTTTCCAAGGCCAACACTTTTCTTTCCCAAAAGAAAAGTATTTCACTGTTCTCATATTCTCTGACAAATAATGAAAACATAAATCAGACAAGATTAGGGAGAATTTTTTCACTTGTACAAGCCGAAATGAAAATATCTTGCATGTGTAGGAAACTGATTTACTGCCTTAGGAAGGCTATATAAAAGAGCAGAAGGAATAAGAAAATATTAAATAGCACCGACTTAAAATGACTTTAATCAGAGACTCTAGGATCTGTTTCTAAGTAACTATTAAAGAGCACTTTCTACTTCAAAAGAGGAATAATTCCTTCCATTCTTGGTAAAAGAAATCATAGAGCAAGTTAAAAGGAGGGTGTCCTGGAAACAGACACTGGCAGGGACACAGCAAAGATGACCACAGCTGGCCCACATGGGCGCAATCCAAGACTGACGCCTCTGACTTAAAGGGATATATCATACATTAAAATAGGGGTTTGCCATCAGTTTGTTATGTAGCATGGAATGAAATGGAATTTTCTAATGCAAATGAAAGGATGAGGTCACTATATGGGGAGAGTAGATGGTAGAACACAAATGGGATGGCTCTGAACTTGAAAGGCAATCATGAGAGGCTCAGTGAAGGACACAGACAGCTCCCTGTCCGACAGGACAGCAACCTTAGCCACGTTCTCCTTATCCTTTTCCCATCCTAGTAAGGTGTCTGTGACCACTCATAACAAAGAGCTGAAGATTAAGAGCTCTTCACAATTTTCATCTGTTTGAAAACCTGGAATCGCTTCCCATTCTCTCTTGCCTCTGCAAAGTTAGCACTCCACACCTACCCTTAACCAACATTTAACCTGAAGCCTCTAGCTCAATATGACTGTTTTATTTTAAGGCCATACCTAGCAGTGCTCAGGGCTTACTCTTCACTCTATGCTCAGGGCTCACTCCTGCTGGGCTCAGGGAATCACATGGGGTGCTGGGATGGAACCGGGTTGGCAATGTATTCTGCCTGCTGACTCTCCCGGCCCCTAATTTTCTTTAAGTTATAAAAATGTTTTATCTCCATGGGCCGGAGCGATAGCATAGTAGGTAAGGCGTTTGCCTTGCAAGCAACCGACCTGGGTTCGATCCCCGCATCCCATATGGTTCCCCTGAGCATTGCCAGGTGTGACCCAAAAAGAAAAAAAAAAAAAAAAAAAAAAGTTTTATCTCCAGAGCCCAGCTAGATAGCCACTAGCACATGCAGCTACTAAGCAATGTAGTAACATTTTCAACTTCATTTACTAATTGTTAAATAGCTAGTCAGTGATTACTTTCTATCCTGTCCTACCTAGAAATAAACCTTTGCACTATACGAATGCCTCCCCATATGTAGTATTCTAATCTCTCCCACCTTTCAAGGAACAAAATCCCAATGTTCCTTTTTACTTGGCATTACCCATAACAGCGACTTGCTGCATTTGTTCAAAGCAAGCACCCTTCTAGAACGGAGGTCTACTGCAGTCCCACCCTTTCAGGTGGGGGATGCAGACAAGCTCTGGGTTCACACCTGCTGATACATGGTCAACAAAACTAGGTGATGGACATGAGGGTGAGAGGACGCAGTGCTGCCTGGGGCCCCGGGGTTAAGGGACAGGAGCAGCGGCACACGCAATGCCAGGGACCAAACCATGATCTGAAGTATGGGGCATGCTGACCTCTGTACTAGCTCCCCGGTTCCAAAGTCTATGATCCTTTATCTAATTCTTGGAAGTCACACATTAAAAAACATAATTTCTCATGTTAGAAAATACCATAGAGGGCTGGAGCGATAGCCCAGTGGGTAGGGCGTTTGCCTTGCACGCGCTGGCCTAGCCGGCCCGGGTTCAATCCCCGCATCCCATATGGTCCCCCAAGCACCGCCAGGAGTAATTCCTGAGTGCAGAGCCAGGAGTAACCCCTGAGCGCTGCCGGTGTGACCCAAAAAGAAAAAAAAAAAAAGAAAATGTCATAGAACATTGTCTTTCTTTTTCCTAACTACTCATGTAGAGGTTTGAAACATGAAGTAAGCAAGAAATGCTAGAAGTCTAGGAAAAGTTCACTCTATGTTGCTATTTTTGTAAATTAAAATACATTTAATCAGATTAGATCAGGGGTGTGCCGCCAAATGAGCATGCGCGAAAATTTATTACTGATTTAATTACTTAAAAAAAAAAACTTTGCTTTCCAAAGGCTGATTTTTAGATTTTAGCATTCTGTTTAAATTTTACATCTGTATTTTGTTTTTAATTCTTCACCATTCATAGCAAACTAGATACAGAAGCTACACCAATAGGTAGGTGGGTAGGCAGGCAGGCAATCAGGTAGGTGAAAGGGAAACTAATGCTTGCTGAGGGCCTATTCCGTGTCAGACATTGTCTATTTAATCTAATCACTACATTTTAAAATCAACATTGCCTACAGTCAGATAGTAAATGGCAATACTGATTGAAATCCAGGCCTTAATCTAAAACCGATGCTATTTCAGTTACTACTTTTTGTCTTCAAAGCTAGTATTTAGACAAAATTTCTAAGGTATTTTCACCCAGTTTCACAGGACTACAACAGTTCAATAAAGCAGGTAACTTATCACTCACATTACACATCAAAATAAGAGGCCTTAAACCCAAACTATAAAATGTTAGCTTTTAAATTCACTTAGGTATTTCACTAAACTTGGACTCCATTTTCAACTAGTAACTTATCCTTACAAATCCTTACAAGTCTACTTCTAAAGACCAAGTTTCTTATTCATCTTTCTTTCTTCCATACTAGCACAATGCCTGGTGCCTACTGGACATCAAAAAACACTGATGAATGAAGAGATAATGAACAGCAAGCAAACATGCTGAGCTTAGGCTGATGGTGGAACAAACATGTGATATCCAGCAGAAAATATCATCAAATAAAGTTTATACATACGTTGGACCATAAAATGCTGAAATTCATTTCAAGAGAAGTTTCTACCTTGGGCAATATGATCACTAATACCAGTGGGAGTAGATTCATTCATAGAAGCACTAAATGGAATTGGCTCATAGCGCGGGAGCATCTCCTGTTCTATGTTGTCCGCTGCTGGGGATGACCCAAAGGATGAGTGACCACTCATACTTGAGTCGTATTTTGACCTCTGAGAATAGTGCCTGTAAGAAAGAAAAATCCATGTATATACAGCATATAGACAGAGTCACTGCCTGTATCTTACAGGAAAAGCCTCTCTTCTACCTAAGGGTCCTGCAAGCAGCACTGCTCTTACCTAATGAGCTCACGCGCCCACCTACTGAGGTCTCTGCCCAACCACTAGCTACAATCGGGACCTGAAATGTCAAAGTTATAATGCACCAGAGGGGCCGGGGGACAGTACAGCAGGGAGGGTGTTCGCCTTGCATATGGCCGGGTTTGATCCCGGCATCCCGTATGGTCCCCTGAGCACTGCCAGCAGTAATTCTTGAGCGCAGAGCCAGAAGCAAGCCCTGAGCATTGCTGGGTTTGTCCCAAAAAGCAGGATAAACCCCACACCACCAAAGAGACAGCACAGCAGGTAAAACCTTGCCTTGCTTGCACTCACTGCTCAAATCCCACACCAGGGCTAATTTCCAGCCACGACATATGGTGTCCCAAGCACCCCAGGAATTATCCCTGAGCAGAGCCAGAAGTCCTGTGCATAGTCAAGTATAGCTCAAACACCCTCCACCGACGGGAAAAAGTACACCGAAATTTAAAAAAGCTTTAATAAAGATCAAAATTGGCCTACCCGGATGGTAACGAGCGACGTGACTGTCCAGATCAGAAGGCTTCTCCAAGAGGGAATTCTCAAGATTCTTGAACTTCTCTTGGCAAGTTTTCACGTAAGAAAGTTTTCCAGCAAAGTATCCCATGATACAAGCAACTTATTGGTAAAAGAAAACAAAAAGTATTAAGTCAAGTTGCATCTTTTAAAATCCGGTTTTAAATATTTCTTGGTGTAGAAAGAGAGATAATCTGAAAATCATGAATACTGTGTACCAAATTCAGACTATCTTAGATGACATGAACAAAATTTCATTTTCACTAAAGAAGCTAGAATTAGGTTGTTATGAGACAAATTCTACTTTATTAAACTGCTTTACTAACCTAAGTAGGGAAGATGTGGTTATGGTATAATGAAACGATGAATCAAAATAAAGTTTGAGTTTCATCATATAAAACCACTTGTTTGTCTATACAATGGGAATCACAGCATTTGTCCAGTCAATTTTTTAAAGTTTTTCAGTGCCAGGATCAAACCCAGGGCCTCAAACAAACAGACACAGACACAGACACACACACAGACACAGACACAACACACACACACACACACACACACACACACACACACCACCCCCAGCACTCTACTGCTGAGCTATATCACTGGTTCCTTCATAAAATCATTTTAAAAACTAAAATGCAATTTTTTTTTTTTTTTTTTTTGTTTTGCTTTTTTGGGTCACACCGGCAACGCTCAGGGGTTACACCTGGCTCTCCGCTCAGGAATTACTCCTGGCAGTGCTCAGGGGACCATATGGGATGCCAGGGATCTAACCTGGGTTGGCTGCATGCAAGGCAAATGCCATACGCACTGTGCTATCACTCTGGCCCCCTAAAATGCAATCCTAAACTGTGCAGGAACCAGAGTAATAGTCGAGTTTAGGGTGCTCAC
>JAJIBD010012916.1:0-41484 GCA_021461705.1 Cryptotis parvus | reverse complement strand
GAGTAATTCCTGAGTGCAGAGCCAGGAGTAACCCCCCGAGCACGCCGGTGTGACCCAAAAAGCAAAAAAAAAAAGCCTATTGGAACTGAGGCTGAACTCATGATTTGCCCTTTTGACACAGGTCCTGGGATAAAAAAGAGAACTTGTTCTCTGATATTGTTGAAAACCCCCTGAGCTCCCCGACAGGAGTGAGAGTAGAAATATAGTACAGGAGGTAAGGCTTTTGCCTTACATGTGACCAATTCTGTTCTAATCCCCACACATGGCCCCCTGAACATTTCAAAGAGTGGTCCCTGAGTGGTATTGAGCCAGATGTAATCTCTGAACACCACCAAGCATGGGTTAACAAGCAAATAAAATATATTTTAAATTAAAAATAAAATGGACAGAAATTGAGTAAACACTTTTCTAAAGAAGACCTATATGGTCAAAAGATGCATAACATCACTAATTGTCAGAGAAAGCAAACAAGTGAAACACCACAATGCAATATTACCTCTCCACCAATCAGAATAACTGTTATCAAAAAGATAAGTGTTACAGATGTCTTTAACGCTATTCATAGTAACATGGAATGGAGCAGGGATTACTATGAAAAGCATATGGAGATTAAAATTAAAGGTTTTAATAGATGAAATTTCATAGATAAATCATTCTACAATTCAATTTGGCCACAACCAGAGGTGTTTATGGCTTAATCCTGGATTTAAGCTCAGGGATCATTCTTGAAGGAGTTCAGAGGAATTTATGGAATTCTTTGCATCAAATTTTGATGGATAATACAGGAAGCACCCTACCAATTTTACAATCTCTTCAGTCCCTGTCCAGCAATTCTAAATCTGGGTACTTGCTTAACTAAGATAACAACATTCTTTAAAAATATATATTTACCTCCATGTTCATTGCAGCATTATTCACAATGGCCAAGATATAAAAATAATCTAGGTTTATAGCTACCTAGATTATTATGAATAGAAAAAATGGGATGATGGTGACAGAAAAATTGATAAATGTATTTGAATTCTACAGGTAGAGAACTTCCTTAATTATATTATCAAAATTACTATATTATGAACATGTATGAAATTAAGACAATCAAATCAGTTACATGGAATATGTGTAAGACGAAAAGAATGGAATCTTGCCATTTGTGATCATATCGATGTAGGCAGGCAGACGGGGCTGGGGTCCTGCGTGTTAATGAACTGTAGCCATTAGTCTGTAACCTTTTGGAACCATAATGAAGACTTGATGAGACCCATTCACCAACAATTGACCCTGAGGAAGCTGGATCCATCTTCTCCGACCAGCCCTTAACCCCATCAACCTTCAATGGCCCAGCAGAAGACTCCAGAACATTAAAACCCAAGAGGATCAAACTCCCTTTGGAAATAAGTCAGGGCTCTCCACCATTGGAGCAGCCTGCATTCTCCTTGAGCACACTACTCTCACTTTCCTCCTTCCCCATCCTAAAACTTCCATAATAAAATCTGTATTACTTCACTGCTCATCTACTGAAAATTCCTTTTCTGCAAGGAGACAAGAACTCTGAGAAAACCCTGGGTAAGGCCTAGGACTGACTTTCCTTTCCTGCAGAGAGCAATTACTCACTCCAGCCTGAGTCCGTGGCTCCCCGAGAAACCTCGGGTGGTGGGGATCAACTCCCCATGCCTAGAGATCAAGTGGACATCAGGTGTGGCTTGACAGCCATCTCGTGGGGCTGGTGGGGCTCAGGCCCACGCCATGCAGGTGCTCATCGCAGACTTTATCAGTCCTAAGCCTGCCCAGTGGGTCCCGGGGGCAAAGGTGGCTGGGGAGAAAGCGACCATCTCTCCCCTTCCCACCTCACATAAGCCTCCTGTGGGGTCCACTTGCATCACTAGGCCTTACCCAGTGTTTCCTCAGGGTTCTTGTCTTCCTCGCAGAAAAAGAATTATCAGGAGTCAACGAGCAGTGAAGTAAACAGATTTTATTATGGAAGTTTTAGGATGGGGAAGGAGTAGGGAAAGTGAGGGAAAGAGAGTACACATCTCAAGATGCGGTCTGCTCCAGAGGCAGAGAGTGAGTCCAGACTGATTTCCAAAGGGGGTTTTATCCCTTTGGGCTGGAATGCTCTGGAATCTTCTGCTGGGCCATCAAAGGTTGATGGGGGGCTAAAGGCTGTGCGGAAGAAGGTGGACCCTGAGGAATCAGGATGTATTGTTGATTAATGTATCCTATCAAGTCTTCATTCCTGGTTCCAAAAGGTGATAGCCTAATGGCGACTGTTCATTGTCATGCAGGGCACCTCTCTGTCTGCCTGCCTACACCAATTGTATATTATCTAAAAAAGAGCAAACAAAATAAAACATACTCACCGATATTCTAAAAAATACTGGTTTTAGCGAAAAGAAAATGGTGAGGAAGAGTACAATGGGTTGAAGGTGTTAAAATTCAAACTCTTAGCTTTAAAATAATTATCATCAGAATTTAATATGTAACTTAGTGACTCTGTTTCATAGTATTCTAAGGCACACCGGATGCTGCCAAGAGTAAAGCTAAACAGATCTCATCACCTACACAAAAGACATAACTGTGCAAAGGAATAAATGATAACTAAATTTGTTATGATATTAATTTCTTTGTATATAGAAGAATTCAGGGCAGCCTCATGGCTGCGTGAGCAGGTCAGTCCTGGGGCCGGCCGGGGTGCCAAGATCAAGCCACAGCTCGGCCTGCATGGCTGGTGCCTTCCCGACTGCGCTGTCGCTGCGCCTGCCTTGCCCAGACAAGGCAGTGACCAGTGCTGTGGTACCTGGGCAAGAAAGGTGGCACCAGAGGTGGGCGAGCAAATTAATCCAGCTAGTAGCAACTGATGGTTGACCCACCTCCCACCTGCATGGCAGAGCCTGGCAAACTACCCGTGTCGTATTTGATATGCCAAAAACCAGCAACAATTATAGACCTCATTCCCATGACCTGAATGAATGGTCTGAGGCTCTTCATGTTCCCGAGCAAGCAGATGCCCTCGGGCTACACTAGCATGTGACAGGATGTATGGAGATGTTACTGGTGCCGGCTCGAGCAAACCGATGATCAACCGGAAGACAAGTGATACAGTGATAGAAATATCAAATCAAGGCGAGAGAGGAAAGATGGTGACCATGCAGTCGCAAGTACAGGAGCTGGCAGAAGTGAAACAGCCCCCAGAGCCCTGAAAAACAAAGCTAGAAACTTTCCCAGTGAGTAAATTCGAATACCCTGTGAAAACTCTGGTGCAGTGAGATCACTTTTAAAGGCACACAGCCAGTCACCCCGTATAAGGCCAAACTGATGGAGTGAGTCCTCCAATAAGAGCGGCCGAGACGCTTCAGCTGGAGGATATTCCACAGTCCTAAGCATCCCTATGTCCTACATACTCCAGGAGATTCTTTCCAGTACCACTCAGCACTCCTGCAGGGCACAGGCAATGAGGTCTAGAAGGAAGGGAGCAGCTCGGCCCCAACCTGCCGCCTTGCCGTGTGGACAGGGAAAATGCAGACCCCACCTCCCTTTTTTCCCAGACCGGGACTGTGAGGGAGGAGGCCCCACGCACCAGCTGATGTCAAGCAGCCACCACTGCTGCTGCTGCCACCGCCCCAGGTGGCTGTGGTCCCTCTGTCTGGAGTCATAAGCCCCCAGGAGACAGCTCAGATCCCTGGCCAGCCCAACGGGTGGAGGGTGACAGCAGCAGCTCCTTGGGCAGCAGGGGGCTTAGGGGCAGACTGAGGCAACTGCCTGCCGCTCCCCTCCACCACCGCAACCGGACCTAGTCACCACAGCCCTGCGGCCTCCACCGTGGACAGTGCGCCTCTGGTCCTCCAGGCCTGCCAGCGGGACCTGGCCCTAGTGGAGACACTCCAGTCCTGGTGGAGCTGCTGGAGTGGGGGCAGCCCATATTGAGAGGGGAGAGGGATGACAGGGGCAGCTGAGGCGTGGTCGACGAGTAGCAGTCGCTGCTCCAGTCCCAGAGCCTTAAGGGACAATCTGCGGGTGCACTACAAGGTCTTTAAACTCCGGTGATGTCATCTAGAAACTTATGGTGACTTGTTGATTTTTATTTTATTTTGTATTCAGCATTGTAGACTTTATTTTTTTTCAGCTGTTTTCTTTTTTTTTTAATATTTTATTTTATGACCGTGATACATTTAGTGACCATTTAGTTTGGTGCTAAATGTAACACATGTTTACAGCTCTGGGAAGTGCTCAGGTATCAAACATAGCAAATATTCTGTTTCTGATCAGTTATTTGATCTTAAAAATTAAGTTTTCAAAGCAAATTTTTACCTGACCACTCAAATCATAATGATTTACAGACGATAAATGATGGATTATTTTCTTAAGTTGAAACTAGTGTCTTGGAAAAGTCTATATTTACATAGTGGTATAATTTGAGTGAATTATTTTTTGCTTTCAAAAACTTTAATTTAGAATAGCTGTAATTAGTTATTTTCAAGAACAGTGCAATTAAATGTAATAAATATTTCACATGTGAATCTTTGCAGAAACCAGATCTGCCTTAAAAGAGAGTAATCTCTCATCTTATCTCTGTGGCCTACCAGTTAATAAATTAGAATTTGAAATAACTGGGAAATAGGTTTACTTTTAACATTAACTTTGCAATGCAAAATTTCTGAAATATTAAGATTATTAAGATGAAAATAATTCTTAAATAACTTTTTATTTATAATAAAAGTAATTGTTATAATGTTAGGTCCTATTTAAAACATACAAATTTATTTTTTAGTATCTTTGTTTCTATATTATCATTAAAGATCATTGTTTCAGAATACATAAATAAGTCCTTTATAAAAAGAATAACCATTTTGCGCTATATATATTCCTTACTTTGTTCCCTTCTACCAGCTATGTGCTGTGCACACAGGACCAGTAAGAAATTGAGAAACTAATAAGTTTCTGTGGAAGTCAGCTCTAGGATCTGGAGAGTTTGCTCAGTGACTTTTGGTCAATGTGCGCTCCCAGAAGCACCGAGCCTGGAGTAGCCCCAAAACACTGCAGGGTGTGGCCTCCTCCCTGGCCAAACAAAATTAACTCCACATATACCTTATGGCAGAGCCTGGCAAGCTACCTGTGTCGTATCTGACATGCCAAATACCAGAAACAATTATAGACCTCATTCCCAAGACTTGATGTAATGGTTTGAGGCTCTTTATATTCCTGGAGCAGGCAGATGCCCTTGGGCTATCTCACATGTGACAGGACGTATAGAGGTGTTACTGGTGCCTGCTCGAGCAAATTGATGATCTATGGGAAGACAGTGATACAGTGATACAATGATACTACCGTGAACCGTGAGATATACAATTACAAAGATGTTCATGTTCGGGTTCGGCCATCCCCCATCAGTGCCCATTTCCCACCACAAATAACCCCAATTCCTCCGCCCCCTAGCCTGCCTCTATGGCAAGTTTTCTCTCTCTCTCTCTCTCTCTCTCTCTCTCTCTTTCTTCTCTTACACATTTGTGCACTGCAATATATACCTTTTAGAGGTTATCCAGTGTATCTTTTTGCATATATTCAATTCTCAGTTCTAGGCTGGTTTTATAATTTTCGATGATTATTAGCACACTGTTCCCTTCTCTGTCTTACCTAACCTCTGACTCCCACACACAGAGGCTGGCACATATCCAAAAGGGCAAGGACAACAAATGCTGACATGGATGCAGGCAAAAGGGAACTCTCATCCATTGTTGGTGAGAATGTCTTCTAGAACAGCTTTTTTGGAAAACAATATGCACATTCCTCCAAAGACTAGAAATTGAGCTCCCGTTTGACACAGTCATACCACTCCTGGGAATATACTCAGGGAAGCCCAAAACACACAGCAGCAACACCATCTGCACCTTTATCTTCATAGCAGCACTGTTCACAATAGCCAGAATCTGCAAACAGCCAGAGTGTCCAAGAACTGATGACTGGATGCAAAGAAACTTTGATACATCTACACAATGGAATATTATGCAGCTGTTAGGGAAAATGAAGTTATGAAATTTGCCTATAAATGGATGGACATGGAGAGGCAAATATTGAATGAAATTAGCTAGAAGGAAAAAGATATAGAATGACCGCATTTATTTGAATGACATAAATAAAAACCATGTCATTAAAACCATGTTTATGAAAAATGAACTAGTTCCAGAGGCCCCATTCACTCTCAATGGAACAAACATCTCTGAATGCAGCAGTTATGTGTACCTAGGTCAAGAAATCAACATGATGAACAACCTAAAACCTGAGCTGCGCAGAAGGAAGAGAGTGGCATGGAATGCCTTCAAAGGCATCGAAGAAATAGCTAAAAGGACAAAGAACCTCCAGCTCTGGGCACATCTCTTTGACTCCACCGTTCTCCCTGCATTAACATACGCCTCAGAGACCTGGGCCCTATGAAAGCAGGATGAGAATGCTATTCGGGTCTCCCAGAGAGGAATCAAAAGAGCTATGCTTGGAATATCACGCCTCATTCAAGTGAGAGAAGGAATCCGAAGTTCTGACCTCCGTCTCTATTCCAGAATCAGGGATGCTGTCTCGTTTGCCAAGGCATTGAAAATCAGATGTGCTGGACATGTAATGCGATTTGGAGACAACTGCTGGACTAGAGCTGTTACCGACTGGATCACAGACTGGATCCCATGAGATGTCAAAAAGATCACGTGGCCGTTCACCTACAAGATGGTCAGACTTCCTTGTCAAGACCCTGAAGAAAGCGGTTTGAGGCTCTTCATATTCCTTAATTAACCAGATGCCATTGGGCTACATTTGCTCTTGATAGGGTCCAATGGAAATGTTACTGGCGCCTGCTCGAGCAAATCGATGAATAATGGGATTCAAGTGATCAAGTGATATATACATACATATATTATAATACCAATATCCAAGGTCAGGCAAAACATGAATCAGGAGGTCTTGTCAAAGGTGACTTTTATTTTATTTTTAACTGAAATAGTATTTATTTATTTATTTTGACCAAATGGTGAAATTTATTGACAGAGAAGTACACTTTCACACCTACATCACAGTGTGATAGAGGCAATTTTAATTTGTAGAAAGGAAACAATCACAAAATGTCAGCATCCAGAGGGAACAGACTTGTTGACTTTTAAAACAAAATTGTAGAGACACTCCTGATCCATGGCTGCGCAGCTCAGCCTCATGGTGAACAACCCTATGGAGTTCCTGGGGAAAAGAAAAAGGCTCGGTCAGGACCTGGTCATGTCCTACATAGCTCCTAGGGCCTGCTCAGCATACAGGCAGCCACGCCTGCTGGACTCGGAGAAAGTATTGGGGGGCCTCCATCCATTCCCCAGCCTCCGGGCTAGTGGGTGTGACCCTGAGCTCTAGCCACCACAGCCAACCGCCTGAAGATAGACACTCCAGATCCATGACTGTGCAGGCGAGCAGCTGCTCTGTGGCTGTGCGTTAATCTTAGACTCAATGTATTTTAGCACTAGGTCCTTTCAGGATCTTTTTCACTTATACACTTCAATGATCATTCTATGTGCATCAAACTGGAGAGGTTATGGGGAATGAGGAATTATGATGTCACACAAACTCACAAATAATCAGATAGAGACATCATGTATCCGTAGGACAAGCCACAAAGTGTAATAGAAGAGAGATTGAGAAATACAGGGACATGGACAAAGAGATAGAGAAGTAAAATGAGCCTGCAATAGGGGCAGGCAGGGTCTGGAGTGGCGTGTTTGGGAATTGGGTGGTGGGAAATGGCACTGGTGGAGGGATGGGTTCTGGAACACTGTATTGTAGAGACCCAATTATGAACATCCTTGTAATTCTATATCTAACATGGTATAATAAAAATTTAAAAAAATGAATGAGAGACAGAGAGAGAGACAGAGAGAGAAAGGGAGGGAAAGAAAAAAAATGCCTGCTATAGAGCTGGAGAGAGGGAATGTGGGGACATTGGTGGTTGGAATGGAGCACTCGTGAAGGGATGGGTGCTGGGACAATATATGACTGAGACCCAATTATTATCATCTCTGTAATTGTATATCTCACAGTGGTATAATAAAAAATTTTAAAAAATAAAACAAAATTTTAATGAACTGCTCACTGATCAGCACTGGCCATGACCCAGAACCATGAGTAAATTTCAAAAAACCCAATCAACAGAAATTTCACAGCTTCTTCCTGTGGTGTCATGAAGCTGAACATGAAGCATCCATCGGGAGAATGGACTCTGGTTCTGGTCAAATCTATAGAGCTTCATAGATTGGCATTTT
This sequence comes from Cryptotis parvus, assembly GCA_021461705.1. NCBI lineage: Eukaryota > Metazoa > Chordata > Mammalia > Eulipotyphla > Soricidae > Cryptotis > Cryptotis parvus. The sequence goes on along the minus strand of JAJIBD010012916.1, from coordinate 33,205 downwards.
TCAGGTACACAGGAAGTTATCTCCAACTGACCAGTACTAGGTATGATCAGTAATGCTGGGAGAATGATCAGTTACAACACTGCTACAGCTCCTGCCTGCGGAGAGCTGCCCAGGAAGAAAAGAGAGGGAGAAACTGGCTCCATCCCTGGCCAGCTTCACCATCACTTCTAGGGCTAGCAAATATGTGAGTTGCTGTGAGCATGCCAGCCGGACTTGGAGTGGGGATGGAGGCCCCTCCCTTATCCCCCCACCTCCAATGACCCAATGAGCGTGACTATGAGCCTGCAGATATCATTTACAAGGGACCAGGTACCAGGACTGATCAGTAACCTGGGAGAATGAGCAGATCCACAGCTGTTACAGCTCCTGCCTGAGGAGAGCTGCCCAGGAAGAAAAGAGAGGGGGAAACTGGTTCCTTCCTGGCCAGTTTCATCATTGATTCTAGGATCAGCAAACACACAGGTTGCTGTGGGTGTGCTGGCCAGGCTTGGAGCAAAGATTGAGGCCCCCTCTCTCATCCCCAACACCTCCAATGACCCAGTGGGTGTGACTACAAGCTGTGCAGATGCCATTCACAACCGACCATGAACCAAGACTGATCAGTAACTCCGGGAAGAATGACCAGAGATACACCTACTATAACTTTTCCTGTGGCACCCTGAAAAGTAGCCGCACGACATGTTAACAAAACCACCCAGTTGAGGGTCCGTTGTCTGCCAGAACCTTTCCTATATATATGTTGCAATGATCAATGTGGTTGCAGCCAGCTATGGGAGCTGGTGTGGGAATAGGGAGTGGCTGGGGGGTGGTAGCCTTTGGTGGTGTAGGGACACACTGGTGGTGGGACTGGTGTTGAACAATGAATGATTGTGACAACTGTATTGCGAAGAAATCTGTGAATCATGGTGTTTTAATAAAGGAAAAGAAATATCAAATTAACACACTGTGTCATACACCTGAACTAATGCGATGTTATATACAATCGATATCTCATTAAGAAATAAATACCATATGAAAGTATTATAATTCATATACTTCAGAAAATTATTTGGGAATGTTTTCAAAACAAAACTAAATCTATACTACTATTCAGAAATTTTACCAAGGAGAGCATCTGTATCAAAAACTAATATTAATGGTGCTGGAGTGATAGCACAGTGAGTAGGGCCTTGCACACAGCCAACCTGGTTTGTTCCCCTGCATCCTATGTGGTCCCCAAGCACCAGCAGGAGTAATTCCTGAATAAAGAGCCAGGAGTAACCCCTAAGCATTGCCGGGTGTGACAAAAAATTGGGAAAAAATTAATAGAGCATTATTAATATTATCCAAAGCATGGAATCAATCCAAATCAATAGAGAAAGTGAAATCAATTTTACCAATCACCAACCTACATGTACCCAAAAACAAAACAAATTAAAATAATGGGCTAAACCTTAGGCCATTGTTGAAGGAAGACTGACACAAACAGTACATTTTACATGTATGGTTCTTACATAAAGTGGAAACAAGGAAACGCATTTGCATGGGAGAAGCTAGACTGGAGAGACAGGTGGCACTGTAGTGCTATAAGAGGACTACATCTCCATTTGAGCAACAGTTATATGGTTTTAGAAGTATAAATGAGATATTCACTAAATCACGTTATTAAATCAGTGTAATTCCCTATTTATGGTTTAAGTCTGTTTAAAATATCCTAAAAACATTGAAACAATATCAGTTGAATTATACAATATGAGGAATTTACTTGGAGCCTATTTTGAAAAACGTATGCCTGTAAAAGGGCATTCATGAAACAACCAGAAAAACTGGAACACTAATTTGAGAGCAAAAAACATTAAGTATGGGAGCTGTAGCTGTAGCATGTATTGTGCTTGCTTTGGGTTCCATCACATATATCCCATATGAACGCCCAAGCGCTATCAGAAGTGAACTCTGAGTGTAGAGCCAGGATTAAGCCCTGAGCATTTCCTGGTGATGCCCAAAACCAAAAGAAAAAAAAATAGTTAAGTAATGATGGTTACATATGCTGATGTTATCGAATATGCATTTCCATGCCTTTACTTATCATTTATTCTAAAGAAGGCTATGCATTTTGAGCTCTGCTTTGAAATAACCCAGTGGTCCAGAAAGAGGATTTTAGGTGATATAGAGAGGGCACAGGCTGTCACCACATTAACATTAAGTTGGAAAGATATTTTTCTTCCAAAATTCCAATAAAAGTTTTAAAATATTTTGTCTTGGAGAACTCACAAAAAAAAAAAAGTAAAAATTTTAAATCAATTATGAGTTGAAAACAAAGCCTGATTTTTGCCTTGCTGTACTGTAAGGTGTGCAGCAAGTATGAAAATCATGTTACTAATTTACACTAGTGCTCACTATCCCTTCAGGCACATCAGCTAACTCACAGGTCCAGGGCCAGGCCAGTAAGGACCCCACTGCCACAGCCTGTCCACCAGGCAGAGAAGAAACATCTTTCCCTCAGGGTAAGGAACGAAGTCTTCCGGCTTACTGTCCTGGGATTGTTACATATTCACCTCAGCTCATCTCAGCCTCCACCCAGGCTTCCCATGTCCTTGAGCAGGAGGCAGCTGGATATTATTAGTTCCCTAGTCCTATACCTTTCTACTCCCCTGGGTATTCCAGCAATATGCTTTTTCCAGATGAAAACATTTTCATAGCTAGTGCTGTGAGCCAGGAAGCTGGTGGGAACACAGAAGACTTCCCCCACTGAAATAAAGATGTTGGAGAAACTGAAAATCAGAAATGTTTCCTTGTGAATATTAATGTATGGAAAACTCTAAAAATATGTGGAGTACAATAGTTTTTAGCAAAACAGACTTTGCTGATAATTAAAAAAAAGTTAAAAAGAGTCCCTGCTGAATACATGTGAACAAAGACTAAAAGAAAGAGCACCGTGGACCATTCTTAGGGCATTCACCATACCTTCTTCAGAATTGTAAATTGGAAAATTTCCCCAGAATTGTATAGCTTGCAGATGTTCCAAACCAGGATCCACACTTGATTCTTTGGCTTGAACAACTAAAAGTCATATTTTATATGCTGATGTATGTTTCTCTAATGGAGTAAGTGGTTAATGGTAATTTCTGGTTTAAAATGGGTCCAGAGCCTTGGGAAGAGTATAAACCACTCCATTCAGTAGTTTTCCTGCTGATGGTTTAATGTGCTCTGGTATCAAATTTCAATGTGCAGTGTTATATTTAGATGTAATCTCTTTCAGGGTGCTTGTCACTTAAAAATCATATATGAAAACTATTATACATGCCAGATTCCCATTTTAAAATGAGGAAAAATATATTGAAAAAGGAGTCAAATTAAAAATTCAAGAGGTAGGGGAAGGGGTTCCAGCCTTCATAATCATGATACAACCTGGAGACGCTTAAGTTTTTTGTTTATTGCATAAGGTATGTCTTTTGACTTGACCGTTTCTCTACCCAGGATTTAAAGGTCAAATAAACTTGTTGTTCAAGACATATTTTTCAAATAAGTATTTTAAATTCCAAAATGTATTAATGTGCTTTTTATTGCAGAATCCAAATAAACATTCGACATTGAAAAATAAGAGCTTAATTCTGAATATCCTAACTAACATCTAACAGCACTAATAGAATTATATACTGATTCTGATCTCAGATGAAAGGAAGGTTCTTTGTATCTTAACAAAAATAAGACTTATGGAATCATATTTTGTTTTCTATTGGTTTTTTACTTGGTCTCAATTTTATTGCATCATTTATTAACAATGCATTTCCTTAGAGTCTTTCTTTGCTGTTCCCAGGATTTATAGTTATAAAAAATACAGAGCAATAGAATATTTTATTTTACTTGTTTATATATTTATATTGGACCTTATCCATACCTAACAACTCAGGGGCTATGCCAGGCTCCGTGCTTAGGGGTTGCTCCAATGTAGTGCTCAGTAGACCAAGTGCTGCTGAGGGTCAAACCTAGGAATTCTACATGCAAAGCATGTTCAACACATTGAGCTATTTTTCAAATCTCAGGTATTTTTCTTTCTAAAACAAATGCATGTTGTGAAAAGTTGGTAGCTAAGATAATCATAATTCAAACATCTCAGAAATAACTTCTGTTTACATAAAAAAGTTTTGAACATATAGCCTGAAAGCCTCTATGGAGTCTAAAGTTGTATGTCCCTTCCTTGCTTTTTTATAGAGGAATATATACTCTATATATAGCTCAATTCTCTGTGATGCCAGTAAGGTTAATGTACAGCTGTACAGCTCCAACGGTCAGTACCTCAGGTCTCAGCAAAATATGCTGGGAAATGATCCTTCAATAAGACATTACCAGGAAATATCCTTGTAATAACTGCGGAAGGGTGTGTAGCTTTAGCTATTTTGTGCTTCTGTTCTGCACCCAGCCAGCTTCTGAGTCACTGACTCCCTCCTTATCAGTCTCCCCACCCTCTGCAGACCCTGCCTCTGACCTTGCCCTCTCCCTCACCTTCTCCTCCAACAGTGACTTCACCGGATCCTATTAATTCACCATCTACTGTTCAACTTGCATTATAAGACAAGAAAAAAAGATCAGCAATGACTCAACTAAATATGTATTTAAATGTATAGGCTAATACTTCGGATTTATTTCTATTAAAATTTAGATGGAATATATATGATAGAACAAATTTGCATTTTGTAGAGATGTGTAAATCATTTCAATTTGTGTTATTAACATTCAATCATAAATATTCTTATTTATATTCCAAGATTGATCCAGTGTTAATAAAATGCTATTTCTTTTTACTTTTTTGGTGGAGTCAGAGAATCGATTGAACCTAAGGCCTCACAAAGGTAAAGCAAGCTCTCCACTGCTGAGCTGTGGCACTGGCACTATTGATTATTTTATGATGAACTTAAGCGCATTTTACCTCTGAAAATATTGTCATTTTTCAATATTTCAACCCCTACTAGTAAATACTTTATAATTTTGTAATGTAAAAGATCAATTCTTTTCTGGGATGATCATGAAAAGAAGGGAATCTAATTGTCAAAAATCAGGAATAATAGAGTAAGATTAGATGCTGAGGACATAAAAAATAATCAGGCAATAGATTGCCTTAGGTCCCAATGTATAGGGGGGCAGAAGGAATGAGAACAGCAGAAAGGGTGGGGAAGAAGAGATGAGATGCAACAGGTGCAGCTTCCAAGGTCTGTCAGTAGTGTAAGGAACAAGAGAGTTAAATACCCAAACCACAGAGTCAACATCCTGAAACCACAAGATTCAAACTTTAATAACTGAAATTTAAAGGTGCCTGTTGAAGTTTTAAAGGTGGCCTGGGCAGGGAACCTGGGAATGCCTTTGGAGGGAATTTGGCTTTGATGGCAAGATGGGTGATGGAACATTGTATGTCTAAAACACAACTATAAGTAACTTAGTTACTTATATATAACTATATATGTTACTTATACATAACTATACACATAACTATATATACATAATTATAAGTAACTATAATTTACAAAGTAAATTATAGTTACTTTGTAACTTGTAAATTAATTATAAGTACTTTAAGTAAATTATAAATTATAGTACTTGTAAATTATAGTACTTTAAGACAACAAGATTTTGGAACAGAATAAAAAATTTTTTAAAAATCAGACAGTATTCCCAGCACCATTTGTTGAAGAGGCTTTCTTTGCTCCACTTAATATTTTTTGCTCCTTTATCAAAGATTAAGTGATTGTATATTTGAGAGTGTGTTTCAGGATATTCAGTTCTATTCCATAGGTCTACGGGTCTGGGAAAACTGGGCAGCTATGTGTAAAAAAATGAACTTAGACCTCTTTCTAACGCCATGCACAAAAGTCAGATCAAAATGGATTATAGATCTCAACATCAGAAATGAATCTATAAGGTACATTGAAGAAAACATAGGAGAAATGCTCTACGACATCGAAACTAAAAGTATCTTTAAAGACGACACACCACTGACAAGAAAATGGAAGCAAAGATAAACAAATGGGATTATATAAAATTGAAAAGCTTCTGCACCTCAAAAGAAAAGGTGACCAAGATACAAAGACCATCCAAAGAGTGGGAAAGGATATTCACCCAATACCCATCTGACAAGGGGTTAATATCCAGGATATATCAGGCACTGGTAGCCCTTCATAAGAAAAAAACAGCCAACCCCATCAAAAAATGGGGAGAAGAAATGAACAGAAGCTTCTAAAAAAAGAAGAAATTCGAATGGCCAAAAGGCATATGAAAAAGTGCTCTTCATCTTTAATCATCAGGGAGATGCAAATCAAAACAACAATGAGGTACCATCTCACGCCACAGAGACTGGCACACATCCAAAACAGCAAGAACAACCGGTGCTGGCGTGGATGTGGGGGCAAAAGGAACTCTTATCCACTGTTGGTGGGAGTGCCGACTGGTCCAGCCCTTTTGGAAAACAATTTGGGCATTCCTCCGAAAACTAGGCATTGAGCTCACATTTGATCCAGCAATAGCACTCCTGGGAATATACCCGAGAGACCGAAAAACACATAGTAGAAACACTATCTGTACTTCTTTATTCATCCCTGCGCTATTCACTATAGCTAGAATCTGAAAACAACCTAAATGCCCGAGAACAGAGGACTGGCTAAAGAAACTGTGGTTCATCTACACTATGGAATACTATGCGGCTGTCAGAAAAGATGAAATTATGAAATTTACCTGCAAATGGATGGACATGGAGACTATCATGCTGAGTGAAATTAGTCAGAAGGAAAAGGACAGATATAGAATGACTGCATTCATTAATAGGATATAAATAGATACCAGTGTTTTACTAAATGTGTGAAATGGTAATGTCAGATTAAAACTCACCATTGAATATACACAAAGAGACTTAAGTTTTAAACTCTAAATATCTGCAGGGCTAGCCACAATGTGTAAAACAAGAGGGGGAGAGATGCAGAGACACAGAGAGAGAGACAGAGAGAGAAAGAGAGGAAACAGGGCTACCTGCTGTTGAGGCAGCCTGGGGGGTGGGTAAGAGGGGGTGGGGTATATTGGTGGTGGAAATGGGGCACTGGTGGAGGGATGGGTGCTGGAATACTGTATTACCAAGAACCAATTGTGAACACCTTTGTAATTGTATGTCTCACGGTAGTATAATAAAAAAAAATTTAAAAGAATTAGACAGTAATACAGTATTCCAGCACCCATTCCTCCACCATGAACACCTTTGTATGTCTCATGGTGGTATAATAGAAAATTTTAAAAAAATTCTTTTAAAAAATTGACAGTATTATGGTCAGTACAAAAGTCAAAAAATTTCATTACTAGTTAGAGGCTATAAGCAAATTCCATAAAATTATAACTTAAGAAATATATTTTTAGTAAGAAAAATATTAGAATATGAATCATCTCCACCAAGGATGCATTGTTTAGTTGCAATGAGTATAAAAGCTTCAGGGGAAAATATTAAGAAACCAAAGAATGACCCTAAATAGTAATGAAATGTCTCATGTTTTAAAACTGTGTTTGGTGTTGTTTCCAGAATCAACAAGGCACTGGCTGTAGGTTTTAAGTGTTTGAAATTTGAGGGAGGGTCCTTGGTAAGATTATATTGGGGAATGTTGCTTCAGACCTCATGTTTCTCACTTATAATGACTAAAAATGGCCATTTTATGTGTGAATAGATCTGAACAGAGCATGTATCCAAGGAAGACAAGAGACCCGGCACTTCTGTGACAGCAGTGCATGCATTGAGAGAAGCAGCTTCTCATGCAGTCTGAGCTGAGAGGCCCTCTAGGCCTTAACTCTGTGTCTTCTAGTTGCCATCGCACTCCACCTCTGAAAACTAACAAAGAATGTTTTCCTCTTATATTTTCTTTATGATTATCTCCCTAACCAGTAACATTAATACAAGTATTGGATAATTTTTATAACAGTGTCATATAAATTCAAACTTATTTACCCAATATTTTTCCTCCATTCTTTAACATATTCTCTTGTATCTGACATTTGGTATTTATACTATGCTGCAGAAATTCTTTTAAGGACTGTAACTTTCTTTTTTAGATATCTAATTCGCTTTATTTATGGATTCAGCAGCATGTTGTCTATCATGTGGAAGGACCTATAAAGAGTAAAACACAAAAAGATGTCTATGGCCAGAAAGGGTAAGGCAAGAATTTATTATTTCAGGTAAAGCTACTCTCTCTTAGGGAAGCCCAGGGTAGCTAATATTTCTGATCGTCTCAACAGTGTTTAGGGTAACTTCAAATTGATTAGTTTAAGATTATATATTGGAAGACGCTGAAATCATAGTATTAATGTGGGGGGGTTAGCATGAAGGACTCCTCTGGGACCTACTTTTCTTTAATTGAGTCACCATGAGATACTCAGTTACAAAGCTGTTCATGATCGGTTTTTAATGCTTCAACACCAATCACTCCATCAGTGCGCATTTCCCACCAACAATGACCCTTTTCCCTCCTGCCACTCTCAGCCTACATTTCTTCTCTCTCTTCCTTTCTCTCCTTTTAGGCAATACTGTTTGCAGTAAAGATACTTAAAGTTACCATGTTCCTTTATGTGCAGTTTTTGTTCAGAGTGATCAGTTCCAACTATCATTTTTCTTGTTTTTTTAAAGTATTTTATTATACCACCATGAGATATACAGTTACAAAGATGTTCATATTTGGGTTTTGGTCATACAGTGTTCCAGCACCCATCCCGCCACCAGTGCCCATCTCCCACCACTAACGTCCAAGGTTGCCTCCCCCTCCCCAGCCTTCCTCCATGGCAGGTTCTTTATTTCTTTTCATTTCTCTCTCTTTCTCTTTTCCGTCCCCTCCAAACTATGGATTACAGAACATACATTAAAGGGTTGTCATGTGTATCCTTTTTGTATCCCGCCACTCTACTGTATGTGTCTATTGTTTCTAGGAGTTTTTTTGGTAGAGAGTTTAGGGTTCTCTAGGTATAATATCATGTCACTGCAAATAATGATAGCTTGACTTTTCCTTGCGAATCTGGATGCCCTTGATGTCCTTTTCTTCTCTGATTGCTATGGCAAGTACTTCCAGTACTATATTGAATAAAAGAGGTGAGAGTGGGCAACCTTGTCTTGTCCCTGATCTCAGGGGAAGGCTTTCAACTTTTCCCCATTGAGAATGATGCTCGCTGTGGGCTTTTGGTAGATGGCTGTAACTATCTTGAGGAAAGTCCCTTCAATTCCCATTTTCTGGAGGGTTTTAATCATGAACGGCTGCTGGATCTTGTCAAATGCTTTCTATGTGTCTATTGATAGGACCATATGGTTTTATTTTTTCTTTTATTGATATGATGTATTATATTGATTGACTTGCGAATGTTGAACCATCCTTGCATTCCCGGGATGAATCCTAACTGGTCATGATGTATAATCGTCTTGATGAGTCTTTGGATTCTGTTTGCTAGTATTTTGTTGAAGATCTTAGCATCCGTGTTCATCAGGGATATTGGTCTGTAGTTTTCTTTTCTTTGTGTTTTCTCTCCCTGCTTTGGGTATCAGGGTGATATGTGCCTCGTAGAAGCTGTTTGGGAGTGTTTCTGTTTCTTCTATTTCTTGGAAGAGTTTGAAAAGGACTGGCAGTAGGTCCTCCCTTAAAGGTTTCGTAGAGTTCACTAGTGAATCCGTCTGAACCAGGGCTTTTTGTGTTTTGGAAGACTTTTAATTACTGTTTCAATTTCCGCAATGGTGATAGGCGGAAATTGTGAATAATCAGGTATTGGAGGTCTTCAGTTTCAGCCGTGGAAGGTTATAGGACTTCAGGAATTGATCCATTTCTTCTAGATTCTCATGTTTCATGGCATACAGGCTCTCAAAGTAATCTCTGATGATCTTTTGGATTTCTGTGGTTTCTGTTGTGATGTCACCATTTTTATTTCTGATTCTGTTTATTTGGGTTCTCTCCCTGTCCTTACAAGACTTGGCAATGACTTGTAAATCTTGTTTATTTTTTCAAAAAAACAGCTCTTGTTTTCATTAATCATTTGGATTGTTTTTTTGGTTTCCAACTCATTGATTTCCTCACTAAGTTTTATTAGTTGCTTTTTTCAGCCTGGGTTGGGCTCCTTTTGTTGGTCTTTTTCTAATGTCTTCAGCTGTGTAGTCAGGTTATTTATGTGGGCCCTTTCTTGTTTCCTGATGAATGCTTGCAGAGCTATAAACTTCCCTCTTAATACGGCTTTTGCCATGTCCCACAAGTTCTTATAGTTGCTGTCTTCATTTTCATTTGTTTCCAGAAATCTTTGGGTTTCCTGTTTGATTTCTTCTATGACCCATTTGTTGTTCAGGAGTGAGCTGTTCAGTTTCCAGGTGTTTGGTTTGACTCCCTGTTTCTGTGGACGGTTAACATCCATTTTCAGTGCATCATGGTCTGAAAAGATAGCTGGCACAATTTCTATATTTTTTTATTTTATTGAGGTATGCTTTGTGGCTCAGCATGTGGTCTATCTTGGAGAATGTTCCATGTGCACTAGGGAAAAATGTATATTCAAGTTTTTTGCATGAAAAGCCCTGTATATATCCACTAGCTCTCTTCCATTTCATCCTTCACGGCCAATATTTCCTTGGTGAGTTTCAGTCTTTTTTGATCTATCCATCGTTGATAGAGCAGTGTTGAAGTCTCCAGCTATTATTGTGATACTGTTAATGTCTTCTTTGAGGACTCCTAGCAGTTGTTTTATGTATTTTGCTGGCCCCTCGTTGGGTGCATATATGTTTAGTAATGTAATTTCTTCCTGGTGTACATACCCCTTAAGTAATAAGAAATGGCCTTCGTTGTCCCGTCTAACCTTTTTCAGCCTGAATTCTATATTATCTGATACTAATATGGCCACACCAGCCTTTTTGGAGGAGTTGTTTGCATGGAGAATGGTCTTCCAACCTTTGACTTTGTGTCTGTGATTGTTCTGATTATTCAGATGCGTTTCTTGTAGACAGCAGAATGTTGGGTTCAATTTTTTTAATCCATTTTGTTACGCTGTGTCTCTTAATTGGTGAATTTAGACCATTGACATTGAGAGATATTATTGTCATCGGATTTTCTGTCATCTTTCTGTTTGTGCTTGTTGTGCTTTTTGGGTTTTGGTCGTATTACAGTAGACCCTTCAGTCCTTCTTTTAAAGTTGGTTTTGAGTCCATGAAGTTCCTGAGTTGTTGCTTATCCATGAAGTTGTGTATGTTTCCTTCATATCTGAATGTGAGTCTGGCCGGGTAAAGAATTCTTGGTGAGGCCTGCAGTTCATTGAGCCTTTTCACAATATTCCACCATTGTTTTCGGGCTTCCCTCTCGTCAGAACGCCACCCAGCAGACCAGCCCATCACAGCCCGGATCACCGACACCCACCCTGCCACAGCTTTTTTTTTTCCTCAATTCGACCCAGGTATGCTGGACCAGAGACTCTCACACATGGGGCAGAGCTGTTCCTTGCTGTCCCTGTGCACAGCCGTTCATGAGGCAGTCGGGAGGCATGGCGGGTTCTAGCCCTGGCCCACCACCTCGGCAGAGCCTCACAACAAGCCAGACCACCGCTCCTCACTCCAGGGGTGCCGCCATTTTCCACTTCTGGACTTCCCTCTCGTCAGAACACCACCCAGCAGACCAGCCCATTGCAGCTCGGCTCGTGCGGCCGCTTGCGGCATGCGGTTAGTCAATAAATGCTTTATTTGGAGGTGTTTAAGAGTGCCTCCCACTCAACAAGCCTGGCAAGCTTCTCGTGTTGTATATGATATGCCAAATTCCAGTAACAATTATATTAGGTCATTCCCATGACCCAATATAATGGTTTGAGGCTCTTTATGTTCCTGTAGCAAGCCCATGCCCCTGGCTCTACTGGCATGAGACAGGACATTTGGAGATATTACTGGTGCCCGCTCTAGCAAATAGATGATCAACGGGAAGATCGTGATCGTGATCGTGATTGCTTCTTTGAATTCCTTATGAATCCTTAACATTTCTTTCCGAAATTCCTTGTCAGAGACGTTATACAACTCATTGGTATTGCTTGGCTCATCTGGACTAGTGACTTCACTCACAGAGCTTGATGGAATTTTTGCGTTGCTTTACCGTTATGACTATTGTAGGTTGCAAATGTGGGGTCTTTGGTGACTAGATAGTACAGTTAGTAGGTGTCTGATCTGTTTGCAGAGTTTGGGTGGGTAGCAAGGATGTGGTAACCATGGTTCACTGGTACCTCATGCAAGATAGGTAGTAAGAGGTTCGCGGCGTCTGCGCTTCGTCCGCGCAGTTTTGCGTTTTGGGATGTTCCCGGAAGCGCTGGGCCCAAGGTATAGAGGTGAAACTAAGGCAGTTTGCCTTGGTTTCCGTTGATGGAGTTTCCGCTCTTCCCTGGGGCAACTTGGGTCCTGCGGACATGCATGGGTCACACCACATTTCCAACTATCATTGCCATAACAGTGTCTTCTCCCTCAGTACCTGGAGCATTGCTCCCAGTTGTGGACCAATCCTGGCCTTAGTTTCAACTGCCTTTGGGTATTAGTCTAATATTATGTTTTCTTAAGAGGAACCTATTTTTCCCCTATTTTTACAATGCCCTTCACCTATGACTCTGAGAATTTGAATAAATTTAAATGTTTTAGTGTCACTCCCAGCTACTGCTTCCCACAGTTTTTGAGGGTTTCTCATGTGATATTCACAGGTAATTTAGGTCATTGGTCTTGAACTGTGAGTTACAATTGGAAGACTGGCTAAAAAACTATAGTACATCTACACAATGGAATACTATGCAACTGTTAGGAAAAACAAAGTTTTTAAATTTACCTATAAATGAATGGACATGGAGAGGATCATGCTGAGTGAAATTAGTCAGTAGGAGACAAACAGATATAGAATGACTGTATTCACTTGTGTGATATAAAAAATATATTATGAAACCTTTTGATGGCAGTCCACAGAAATTTCTCACCCACCAAAGAAAAACCTATTACTACTTTAGCATGTGGTATGCCTGGGAAACTTTAATTTGATTATATTATATTTTAAATGTCTACAAAATACTACTATAATTTATGATGATATAATATAAATACATATATCTTTGTCATAGCAATCCACAAAATATTTCTATTTCACCAGTTCACAGGTATGAAAAGTTTGCAAACCACTAATTTAGATAACTCAGGTTCACATTATTTAAGTCAGTTCTCATTCCTCTGAGTACTCTCAGGGAGAATTTTGCTTGGTGATCAAGAGCTACAAACATGCACTTAAATCCTTTGTTAAAGAGTAATAAACTATAAGCTATAAATAGGATACTTTTCTTTTTTGAATTCAATTCAAAGCCAGGGTGCTCAAGATCCAGAGCAACCCAAAAGATCACCTGAGTCTCCCTTATGCCAAATCACCTGAGTCTCCCTTATGCCAGATTACGTCAGTAATCTGACGTGGAGTTTTTTAAAATTAATTTATTTATTTTTGACAATTACAAAAATCTTCATGTTTGGGTTTCAAGCCATACAGTGTTCCAACACCCATCCCTCCACCAGTGCCCACCTCCCACCACCCATGTCCCCGATACCCCCACTCCCCTAGCCTGCCTCCGTGGCAGGTTCTCCATCTCTTTTCTCTCTTTCTCTTTCTCTCTCTTTTTCTCTTCCCTCACTTGCATGTTGTGGATTGAATTAGACTTTTGACAATTATTGGTCCACTGTTCCTTTCTCTGTCTTACCCAACCTCTGCTCCCACACATTTGTGGTAGTTTCCACCTTTGGCAAGACCTCCTGATCCACATTTCACCTGACCTTGTATATTGGTATCATAATAAGTATATTATATATGTATATATATTTCTGTCATGCAAATAAATGCAGTCATTCTATATCTGTCTTTTTCCTTCTGGCTAATTTCACTCAACATGGTCGTGTGAGTTTTAACTTCTCCAGAAATGTTCATCTGGGGGGCAGCCATAATGTAGGTTATATATAAAACAGAAAAGACTAAGGTTTATAACATTTTAACTAGAAAGCTTAACAGTTTTTTCTTGGGAAACTATTGTGTCAGCAACAAATTTTAAAATATCTTTAAGAGTTAGGGAGAGCTACTAAAACCTTTGGTTCCAGCTAATAAAAACCGGTAGCATTTTAAAAGTAGTTATTTTTTTTTAACTTTTAACCAGCAAAATTTTGAAAGGCTCTCTATAGTGAAAATTAGTCAAATGTTTCAAATTTTAAGGTTTATTTTTACACAAGTAATTTTATTCTGATTACCTTTTCTTTCTTTGTACAGAGCTGGGTGCAATTATTCCTTGGTCTGGGGTAGTTTAACAGGGACAGAGAAAAATATGTATCTCCAGGGTTAGTGAGACTGACACACTGAGAAAGGTTGAATTTATTCAAGAGAAAAGGAAGCTTTGGAAATTGCATAAAAATTAATGACAACAGAACTACAATCTTAAGTTTAAGAAGGAAGCAAATATAATAGTTTGAGATGTTATCTTCCCAGATAAGTATATAGAATACTCAAATACTTTGTTTTTTTGCATTATTTTTCCAAGGCAGCATAAATTCCTAGTAACCATTGACACCTAGCCATATATTCTTAGTTTTAACAATCTATCAGTGAAAGGAATTACTCTGAGCTGTAAGCTGGTAGTATATTCAAATGACTTTCGTTTCCATTTTGTTAGCAAAATATGAAAAAACAGTATGAAAATGCAGTGTATAGTTTAATTTGTAAATTAAAAGACACAGAGAAACAGGGTTTTTTTTCCTAGAGCAATCCATTTTTAGGATTTCCTGGCAACACAATCTTTTTCACCAGATTTTGTACATTGTTTCCAAATCCCTTATTACCTTTGCTTAAAAGAATTGCATTAAATTTGACATCCCCAAATTCAGTCTTAGAGGTGTGCCTCTGTTTCAATAAGAATATTTTTCTCCAGTTGAAATATAATCAGTGTAGCAAGTGATTTTTTTTTCAGAGTAACTTCTATTTCTATGAGGTAGACATCATTTTCCATCTAAATTGAGGCTACAATGTGATAGAAATATTGTATTTTAAGGCTATTTCAAACTTATAAAAATAAAGTTACAAGTATTGTTTAAAGGTATTGTCCCCTAAAGCAGTATATAATAAGTTGCCAATATTATGTCCATCAGTATTGACTATGGTAGCAATTCTTTCTTACAGAGGACATTTCCCTGCTTAACACAATAGAACAATCAAAATCAGGAAAGTAAAAGTAATAAACCACATTATCCCATCTTGTCTCCTCTGTGTCCATTCAGACTTCCCTTATGGTTCAAATGATGTCATTTTAGAAATCAGATCCAATATCGAATTATATGATGCATTTCATCATCATATGTAATTTAGTTTCCTGCAATGTGAAAGAACACGTTGTTTTCTATTTTTGCTCTCATGAAGTTCCCTTGATTTAATTTAGTAGTCTGATATTCTTTCATTATTAGCTCATGATCTGCAATCTTGAAAACCTGCTGACCTTTTTGGTTGCATGTTATCAAATGATCTGCAAGGTGCTTTCCTCTAGTTCCATGGCTGCTTGTAAATTTTAAGAATTCTAGCTTTTCACTTTTATATTAAGCCATACATTGAAATATATATGTAGACATGTGAATTTAATTAAGCTACTCTGATTAAGTTTCATCAGTAAATACTAGAGATGAGAGCCTTCTACTGAGACTGTACCACCTAAACGGCAGAGCCTGGCAAGCTACCCGTGTTTTATTTTCTTGTTATGCCAAAAACTAGTAACAATTATGGACCTCAGTTCTATGACCTGAAGAATGGTTTGGGGCTCTTCCTGTCCCTGGAGCAAGCAGATGCCCTTGGGTTTCACTTGCTTGTGACAGGACTTATGGAGATGTTACTAGTGCCAGCTCAAGCAAATCTATGAACAATGGGAAGACAGTGATACAGTGATATAGTGATGTTATCAAATGGAACATGACATCAGTGTGTACTATTACTGGTAAAGTTCTATTACACCTCTAATGAGGTGGTATCTGCCACATTTCACTGGAAATTTGCTATTTTTCTCCTTTGCAATGAATGTATAATGTGAAGAGGAATATTTTGACTATGTGAAAATATAGTATATCATCAAACTTTAACAGATTTACTCAAACCTAAATGATAGCTTATAAATTGGATATTAAGAACAGATAGGGGCCAGGGGTGATGTTCCATTATGGAACATTGTATGGGATCCTGAGTTCACTTTCTGGTACCATTCTCCCTCTGAAAAAGCAAAACAAGAACAAAACCACCAGCAAAAATGTGAGAGAAGCTAGGACAAACAACTAAAGACATAGACTGGGAATGTCTTGAGCAAATGGTACCTTCGTTTTTGTGGCTTCCAATATCTAAAATAGTTAAAAGAATCTAAAATAGATTCTAATGATGTTATCATTTTGTGAAATAGTTTCTTCTTAAAAGTGAGTTATATACAAAAGATATTAGTCAGTAATATACAGACAAGTTCTGATTAGGTACACTGTGCTTCAAACCTACTGACTCTACCTCAAATGCCTTATATTTGGCTTTGGGAATAAGATATTCAAAGACTAACCATTAAAAGTTGTTTGATATTCATTATCACCTCTAAATATAATTCTTTACCTTTAAAATGGTGAATCTACTCATTGCGAAAGCTTGATGCACATAGATGGGAAGTTTAAAACTTCAGGGAAGACCTTACAGGTGGTGTTACAAAAGTCATTTAGTCATGTGTGTGTGTTTGTGTATGTGTGTTTGTATGTGTTGGGGGTGGGGAATTCAATGTCTTACTAGGAAGTGCTCAGGGTTTACTCCTGGCTCTGGGATCAGGATATACTCTTGGAAATTTTCCTGAAACCTTATATAGTGCTGAGAATCAAACCAAGTGGGTAATGTTTGAAGAAATCTCCATAACCCCTGACATTTTTCTCATATATTTCACAATGGATATTTTAGAAAAGGAATTGACTTGTGCTTCTAATAGTCAAGGGCAAAAAGGAAACATTTAGGAATATGCCAAAGCAATCTGCTTTTTAAAAAAATTTTAATTTTTTTTTATTTTTACAATTACAAAGACATACAATTAAAAAGTTCATATTTGGGTTTTGGTCATACAGTGTTCCAGCACCCATCCCTCCACCAGTGCCAATCTCCCATCATTAACTACCCGGTTCCCTCCCCCTCCCCCAGCCCCTACTCCATGGCAGGTTCTTTATTTCTTTCCCTTTCTCTCTATTTCTCTTTTCCTTCCCTTCCAGACTATGGATTACAGAACATACATTAAAGGGTTGTCATGTGTATCTTTGTGCCTCTATTTAATGCTCAGTTCTAGGTTGGCATTAGTACCCTCGACAATTATTAGCAAACTGTCCCATTTTCTGTTTTACCTAGCCTCTGACTCCCACACGTTTGTGATAATTTCCACCTTTGACAAAATCTCCTGATATATGTTTCACTTGACCTTGGATATTGGTATCATAATATGTACATATATATTTATGTTAAGAAAATAAATGCAGTCATTCTGTATCTGTCTCTCTCCTTCTGGCTAATTTCACGCAACATAAATTTCTCCATGTCCATCCATTTAAAGGCAAATTCTTTTTATAATTTTTTATTTTTACAATTACAAAGATATACAATTAAAAAGCTTGCTGTTTTATGTATTTTGCTGGCCCCTTGTTGGGTGCATATATGTTTAGTAGTGTAATTTCTTCCTGGTGTACATACCCCTTAATTAATAAGACATGGCCTTCATTGTCCCTTCTAATCTTTTTCAGTCTGCAGTCTTTATTATCTGATACTACTATGGCCACCCCAGCCTTTTTGGAGGAGTTGTTTGCATGGAAAATTTTCTTCCAACCTTGACATTGAGTCTGGGTTTTTATTCTGATTATTCAGATGTGTTTCTTGTAGACAGCAGAATGTTGGGTTCAGTTTTTAATCCATTTTGTCATTCTGTGTCTTTTAATTGGTGAATTTAGACCATTGCTATTGAGAGAGATTATTTTCATCAGATTTTGTGCCATCTTTCTGTTTGTGCTTGTTGTGCTTTTTGGGTTTGGTCGTATTACAGTAGACCCTTCAGTCCTTCTTTTAAGGTTGGTTTGAGTCCATGAAGTTCCTGAGTTATTGCTTATCCATGAAATTGTGTATCTTTCCTTCATATCTGAATGTGAGTCTGGCCGGGTAAAGAATTCTTGGTGAGGCCTGCAGTTCATTGAGCCTTTTCACAATATCCCACCATTGTTTTCGGGCTCGGAGTGTTTCATCAGAGAAGTCTGCTGTAAATCTTAGGGTGTTCCTTTGCATGTGATTTCCTTCTTTGATCTTGCTAGCTTTCAGTATTCTATCTCTATCTATAGTTTTTGTCATTTTTATTAAGATGTGTCTTGGAGTTTTCTTGTTGGGGTTTCTTTTAGCAGGGTTCCTACGGGCATCCTGGATCTGAGGCAAGCGTTCTTTTGTTCCAGGAACTGCTCAGCAATTATGACTTTGACAGTTTCTTCTTCATCAGGGTTTTCTTCTTGCCTTTCTAGGACCCCAGTGATCCGTATGTTGTTTCTTCTGGCTTCATCCCAATTATCTCTTTTGTCTGTTAGGTAATTGTGCGTCTTTTTCTATCTTCTGGTGTTGTGTAGAGTATTTTTGGAACTTGTCTTCGATATCACTAATTCTTTCTTCAGTAGCTACTATTCTGCTATGATGGCCTTCCACTATGTTTTTCATTTCATTTACCTCATTTTTAATATCTGTCATTTTCATTTGCATTTTCCTCACTTCTTCTCTCATGTACCCTTGTATTTTATTGATTTTGCATTCCATTGCTTCTTTGAGTTCTTTATGAATCCTTAACAATTATTTCTGAAATTCCTAATAAGAGGTTATACAACTCATTGGTATTGCTTGACTCATCTGGACTAGTGACTTTACTTACAGAGCTTGATGGAATTTTGCGTTGCTTTACCATTTTGACTATTTTAGGTTGCAAATTTGAGTTCCTGGGTGACTAGATAGTACAGTTAGTAGGTGTCTGGTCTGTTTGCAGAGTTTTGGTGGGTGACAAGGAGTGTAGGAACAAAGGTTCACTGGTACCTCATGAAAAAACAAATACCTAGGAATCAGCTTAACCAAGTGTGTAAAGGACCTATCTAAAGAAAAGTACAAGACCCTGCTTCAAGAAAAAGAGGACATGAGGAAATGGAAACACATTCCCTACTTATGGATGGGGAGAATTAACATTGTCAAGATGGTAATACTCCCTAGAGCTTTGTACAGATTCTATGTGGTCCCTATAAAAATGTCCATGACATTCTTTAAAGAAATTGACCAAACACTTCTGAAATTCATATGGAATAATAAACCGCCACGGATAGCTAAAGCAATCCTTGGGAAAATGAAGATGGGATGCATCATCTTTCCCAACCTCAAACTATACTACAAAGCAGTAGTAATTAAAACAGCATGGTATTGGAATAAAAACAGACTTGTGGATCTATGGAATAGAGTTGAGTATTCCGACACCCACCCTCAAAGACATGATCAGTTAATCTTTGATAAAGGTGCAAAGAGTCCAAACTGGAGTAAGGAAAGCCTCTTCAACAAGTTTTGCTGGGAAAACTGGGCAGCGAATGTAAAAAAATGAATTTGAACCTGTGTCTAACACCAAGCACAAAAATCAGATCAAAATGGAATAAAGATCTCAATATCAGATCTGAATCCATAAAGTACGTTGAGGAAAATATAGGAAAAACCCTCCATGACATTGAAGCTAAAGGCATCTTCAAAGGTGAAATACCATTAACAAAGCAACTAGAAGAACAGATAAACATATGGGACTACATGAAACTAAAGAGCTTCTGCACCTCAAAAGAAATAGTTACCAAGATGGAAAGACAGTCCACAGAATGGGAAAGAATATTCACCCAATACCCATCTGATAAGGGGTTAATACCTAGGATATATCAAGGGCTGGTACAGCTATATAAGAAGAAAACAGCCAACCCCATTAAAAATGGGAGAAGAGATGAATACAAACTTTGACAAGGATGAAATTCGAATGGCCAAAAGGCATATGAAAAAATGCTCATTATCACTAATCATGAGAGAGATGCAAATCAAAACAACAATGAGATATCACCGCACACCACAGAGACTGGCCCATGTCCAAACGTGTAAAAGCATCAGGTGCTTGCGTGGATGAGGGGAAAAGGGGACTCTCATACATTGTTGGTGGGAATGTTGACTTGTACAACCTTTCTGGAAAACAATATGGACATTCCTCCAAAGACTAGAAATTGAGCTCCCTTTTGACCCAGCCATACCACTCCTGGGAATAAACCCTGGGAAGCCAAAAACACACAGTGGAAACACAATCCACACTTTTATTTTCATAGCAGCAGTATTCACAATATCCAGAACCTGGAAACATCCAGTATGCCTGAGAACTGATGACTGGATAAAGAAACTGTGGTACATCTACACAATGGAATACTATGCACTGTTAGGAAAAATGAAGTTATGAAATTTGCCTATAAATGAATGGACATGGAAGGATCATGTTGAGTGAAATTAGTCAGAAGGAAAGAGATATAGAATGACTGCATCTATTTGCATGACATAAATATATCAGGTGGTCTTACCAAAAGTGGAAATTACTGCAAACATGTGGGAGTCAGATGTTAAGTAAGACAGATAAGGAAACATGTATGAATAAATGTGCAAAGGGCTAATACCAACCTAGAACTGAGCATTAAATACAGGCCAAAAAATGCACATGATGGCTTCTAAGTGTATGTAATGCAACCCACAATGTGTAAAAGAAGGAAAAGAGAGGGGTGGGAGAGAGAAAAGAGATAAAGAACCTGCCATTTAGGCAGGCTATGGGAGGGGAGAGGGAATTGGGGACATTGGTGGTGGGAAATAGGCATTGATTGAGGGCGGGGTGCTGGAATACTGTGTGACCAAAACCTCTAAACATGAACAATGCTGTAATTGTATATCTCACGGTGGTGTAATAAAAGGTTTAATAAAAAAAAGAAAAATGATGTACTTAATTTTCATCCCAGTGTTGTAATCCAACCTGAGGCAATAAGTAATATATCTAAGCTCATCTGGCTAGTTCTCCATTCTGTTTTATAATACAATTCCTGCTACCGTATGTGTGTGTAAAATGTGAAATACACTTTTAGGAATTTATATTTTCAGGATACTAAACATTACATAAAAATGCAGCTTTGGGGCTGGAGCCATAGCACAGTGGAGAGGGTGTTTGCCTTGCATGCGGCTGACCTTGATTCATTCCCGGCATCCCATATGGTGTAATTGGCATCCCCTGGAGTAATTCCTGAGTGCAGAGCCAGGAGTAACCCCTGAATATTGCTAGGTATGACCTAAAAAAGAAAAAAAAATACAGAAAAATAAATAAATGAAACAAAAAATGCAGCTTGAAAGCTGAAGGGAAAGTATAGTGAGTAAGGTCGACTGCCTTGGCTGCAGTCGACTTGGGTTTCGTCCCCTGACATCACTCTGTTATCTCAATGTGTAGATTGTACACGTGAACAAACCACAACAAAATAACAACCTCTGCCCCCAACCTTTGTCAGAGTAAGAGCTGAAATTCTCATCAGCTTCAAATTAGAATTACTATAGTTTCTTAAATTTTGATAAGATATATATGTATCATAAAATCTATCATCATAACCATTTTAAATACTAGATTTGTGGCATTAAGTATGTTCACATTTGGTACAACCATCACCATGGTCCATTACAGAACTTTTTATTAACTTCAAAAGTTGAACACATCCAAAACAGCAAGAACAACGGGTGGGGAAAAGGGACTCTCATCCACTGCTGGTGGGAGTGCCGACTGGTCCAGCCCTTTTGGAAAACAATATAGGCGTTCCTCCGAAAACTAGATATTGAGCTCCCATTTGATCCAGCAACAGCACTCCTGGGAATATACCCGAGAGACCGAAAAACGCACAGCAGAAACACTATCTGTACTTCTTTATTCATCTCTGCGCTATTCACTATAGCTAGAATCTGGAAACAACCTAAATGCCCGAAAACAGAGGACTGGCTAAAGCAACTGTGGTTCATCTACACTATGGAATACTATGCGGCTGTCAGAAAAGATGAAATTATGAAATTTACCTGCAAATGGATGGACATGGAGATTATCATGCTGAGTGAAATTAGTCAGAAGGAAAAGGACAGATATAGAATGACTGCATTAATTAATAGGATGTAAATAGATACCAGTGTTTTACTAAATGTGGGGAAATGGCAATGGCAGATTAAAACTCACCATTGAATATAAAAGAGTTGAACTTCAGTGACTTTGAATAATAGCTTCACTTTGTCCTTGTAATTTAGTACTTATAGTTGCCATTCTACTTTCATCACAGCTTTATTATTTCATTACTCTGTCTCCTGCGAGTGAAATCAGTAATTTTGCCCTTGCCAATTGCTGTTGAGTGACGTAAAATTTTATAATTTCACAACCTTTAATACTATATGACCAAGGTGACTGCCCTCCAACTATAACACCAAAATGACTGCACTTCGTTGTCCTGATGGATCTATCACATCTTCCAGAAAGGCACTGGAGATTATCTATGACTTCTGCTCAGATCTCTTTGATAGCCATGTCCACCTGCCCACATACCAAATTCTGCATGATGAATATGTCTTTCCCAACGTTCTCCCTTCTGAAATCTGGCATGCCGTTTGTCGGTAAAGAAGCGAACAACACCCGGTCCAGACAAAGTCAGACCCAAACACCTGAAGAATCTGCCATCAGTACTCATCAATACACTGGCTTTGCTCTTCACACTCTACATGTCTGAATTCAAGGTGCCCTTCCAATGGAAAACCAGCAGGACAACTCTACTGTTTAAGAAGGGAGACATCCATGATATTAGCAACTGTCGCCCCATCTTCCTGCTGTCCATCATCTACAAGCTGTTCAGTCATCCTGAACAGGATTGGAAGAACATTAGATGAAGGACAACCATGCAAGCTAGCTGACTTCCGAAAAGGATTCAGCACAATTGACTTCAGAAAAGGACTCAGCACAATTGACCATATCCAAACAGTAACCAAGCTCATTGAGATTTGTATGGAGTTCATGATGCTGCTCTGTCTCACATTCATTGATTTAAAGAAAGCCTTTGATTCTGTTGAGACTGAAGTGGTCATCGAAGCCCTAGCCAAACAGGGTGTTCAAACCCAATACATCAAGATCCTTTGTGAGCTGTATTACGGTTTCACCATGAGGATCTCATCATTCTACAAGGAAGTGATCATTGATGCCAAAAGAGGGGTTCGGGAGGGTGATGCCATTTCACCACAACTCTTCAGTGCCACCGTCATGTGACAATTAGAATGGGAAGGAATGGGATTGAAGATATTGTGACTACTGCACCTCCACTTCACTGATGACATCGTTCTAATAACACCAAACATTAGCCAAGCGACACAAATGCTTGCTCATTTCAACCAAGAATGTGGAAAGATAGCTCTACAGCTGAATCTCAACAAAACAATTTTTATGAAAAATGAACTAGTTCCACAGGCCCGATTCACTCTCAATGGAACAAACATCTCTGAATGCAGCAGTTATGTGTACCTAGGTTGAAAAGTCAACATGACGAA
The DNA here is from genome assembly GCA_021461705.1 of Cryptotis parvus. Classification (NCBI taxonomy): domain Eukaryota; kingdom Metazoa; phylum Chordata; class Mammalia; order Eulipotyphla; family Soricidae; genus Cryptotis; species Cryptotis parvus. Next base: position 9,542 of record JAJIBD010012916.1, on the reverse strand, counting down.
TGACTTGAAACCTGAGCTGTGCGGGAGGAAGAGAGCAGCATGGAATGCCTTCTAGAGCATCAAAGAAATAGCTAAAGGGACAAAGAATCTTGGGCTCCAGGCACATCTCTTCAACTCCACCATTCTCCCTGCATTAACATATGATTCAGAGACCTTGGCTCTACGAAAGCAGGATGAGAACACTATTCGTGTCTCCCAAAGAGGAATCAAAAGAGCTATGCTTGGAATATCATGCCTCACTCAAGTGAGAGAGACGGAATCAGAATAAGTAGATAAGGAAGGAATAAAACTATCATTGTGAGTGACATGATTATTTATGGAGAAAAATCTATTGAATATGAAAGACAACAACAAAATCTCTTGGAAGCAATAAGTTTACACTTATTTGACTAATAACACAAAAGTTGGTTAATTTATTACAACCAAGTTACAGGATACAAGTTAACATATAAAACCTTCCAACCCCCTCTCCCCATCCCTGTATCAGCCAGCAACGTACACGTGGAACCTGAAGTTAAGAACACATTATGGGACAGGGAAATCACTTATGCATCAGAGATTTGTGCATCATGTGTACAAAGCCCTAAATTTCATCTCCTGCACTACATGGTCCACTAATCATCATTTTACGTACCCATAGTGACCCCCCAAGTATCACTAGTTTTGGCTCCTTTGCCCTAAATGGGGCTCCAACAGCATCATATTACTGAACAAACTAGCCAGGAATTGCTGAAAGTTATATTGCTTGAGAGACCTCTTGCCCAAAAGAAGACAGTCTTTACATTAATATCTTCCCTGAATGAAATACTTAAACTTAAATATAACCAAAATGTAGAATATCTAATTAATGATATCTGATGTTCCAGTAAAAGGAATCAAAGAATCTTTTTTGATATATTGATGATATATTCCATGTTCATAGATAGGAAGATTGAACTGGGTAAGTTGTTTGTTCTTTATTTTTATTTATTTTTCTCAAATTGTGATTTATAAAGATATTTATTATAAATCTATACATAGAAAAATGTCTATTTTGTCAAAGTATCTTTTGTTAATCTTTCAATAAAATAAATGAAAATTTGCTAGTTTCTTTTCAATGTTATTTTCAAAATTGCAAATAAGCATATGTTTCTCATCATGGGAACTGGAGCTGCCACTGTGTGTTATTGTGAGCACTTCTCTGATATGGATTCATCACTTTTTTCCTCTTTGAGAAGACTTTTGAAATTCTATCAGAGGCAAATGATAGGCCAAATTTGTTTTATTCTCATTTGACACAAGAATTCTTTCCCTGGTTAGATGACCTGGTTTTACTCATTCTGTCATTGCATTGTGTTTCATGAATAAACACCATCTCTATAAGGATACCCATAACATTTTCAAAAAAAAATAGACCAAATACTTCTGAAACTCATATGTAATAATAAGTCCCCAAGAATAACCAAAGAAATCTTTGGGAAAAAGAAGATGGGAGGCATCACCTGCCCCAACTTCAAACTGTACTAAAATGAAGAGAAGTTGTTATTAAAAAAAAATCATTGTATTAGAAAGAAGAAAGACCCGCACACATATGGAAAGAGTTGAATATCATGACATAAACTCCTCATATATGATTATATAATCTTCAACAAAGGAGCAAAAGTATAAAGTTGAGCAACAAAATCCTTTTTAAAAAGTGGTGCTTGGAAAACAGGGCAGCTATATATAAAAAAAAAGAAACTCAGACCTCTATCTAATACCATGCACAAAAGTCAAATCAAATGAATTAAAGATCTCAACATCAGACCTGAATCCATAAGGTGTATGGAGGAAAATATAGGCAAAATCATCTCTGACATCGAAGATAAAGGTATCTTCAAAGATAAAACACCTCTGACCAATCAATTAGCAGCAAAGATAAACAAATAGAACTACATAAAACTAAGAAGCATCTTCACCTCAAAAGAAATGGTGTCTAAGATACAAGACAGCCTGTGAAATGGGGAAAATTATTTACCTAGTACCCATGCAATAAAGGGTTAATATTAAAGTTATATAAGACACTGGTAGATCTTTACAAGGAAAAAAAACCAACCCTATCAAAAATGGGGAGAGAAAATGAATAGAAACTTCCTCAAGAAGATATTTAAATGGCCAAAACGCATATGAATAAATGTTCCACACCACTTGTCAAAAAGGAGATGCAAATCAAAATAATAATGTCTCATTTAACACCACAGAGACTCTTATACATCCAAAAGAACAAGAGCAACCAGTGCTGGTATGGATGTGGAGAGAAAGGGACTCTTCATTGTTTGTGGAAATGCCAACTGGTTTATCTTTTTGAAAAATGACATAGACATTCACCAAAAAAAGTAGAAATTGAGCTTCCATTTATCCCAGCATTGCCACTCTGGGAATATAATCTGGAGGCACAAATACACACAGCAGAAATGTCAACTGCATCTATATTCATTGCAGAATTACTCATAATAGCCAGAATCTGGAGTGCTGAAGAACAGATAACTGGATAAAGAAACTATGGTACATCTACATCATGGATTACTATCAGATGTTAGGAAAAATGAAGTCATGAAATTTGCTTATAAATATAGGGATATGGAGATTATTCTGCTGACTAAAAATGCCTGACTGTACCTATTTCCTTGGGGGTTGCCTTCCTGTATCTCTGGAATTCTGATGATTCCTATGTTGTTCCTCTTGGATTCATCACAATGTTCTCTATTCTGCTGCTGATCCATTTTTCAGTCTTTTTTTCATCTGTTGCATTTCCCAGAGTGTTTTCTGCAGCACATCCTCATTCTCACTGATTCTGTTTTCTGCTGCTGTCATCATGCTGTTGAGAGCCCCTATTGTGTTTTTCTTTTCATCTACTTAGTTTTTTATTGATGATATTTCTTTTTGTAGTGTTTTCATTTCTGCTATCCCATAATTTGTTGTCTGCCCTTTCCACTTTTTCATCCTCACCATTTCCTCTCTGAATTATTTGTTCCCTTTCATTTGTGAACACCTGTGACCATGAAGCCCCACCCCATGGGTCCTACCTTGACAGGTGGAGTGCTGTGGGTGGGACTAAAGTCTTTGGTACAGTCTCTGGGCACTGGCTTAGGATGCTGGTTCCTGTAGTCCTTGCTTTTTCCCCTGAATCCTAAAAGTCACGTGTGCTGTTCCCTTTTACTGATGCATGCCTGCAGCCATGAAACCCCCACCTCCATGGGTCTACCTGGACAGGCAGGGTGCCATGGGCTGGACCAAGATCTCTGGTGCAGTCTCCGGGTGCTGGTTTAGGTTGCCAGTAACTGTCTGACTAAAAAAGTCTGAAGGAAAGGGGACAAAGAAGCATTGCAGATGACTGCAGACTACATATATAATATATATGCTATGTATTATATATATGTATATATACTTTCAGTAGTAGGCTCTCATCTTGTGCATTTACTGATGAACCAGAATGGGGAGTGATCGGCTTTTCTCTCAGGTGGAGCTCTGATGAGTTGTGGAGTCCTATTGAAAATGTGAGCCATGAGGCAGGGCTTCATGGTCACAGTCATATTGAAAATGACTGCCCCTCATGGTGTGGGGGCTCCTCTGGCTTATATAAGGTATGTGATTTTACAGTCAAGCCCAAATAGCAATTTTCTGGTAGTGACAGAATTCAAACATAGCAGGGCCTGGTAGTCCATCACCAGAGCGCCAGGAGAGGAGCGCAGCTATAGCAACCCTTTATGCTTGGCACAGATGCAGAAGATGAGTATACTACCTGCACTGCAGAGCCTGGCACGCTACCTGTGTCATATTTGATATGCCAAAACCCAGTAACAATTATAGACCCATTCTCATGATCTGAAGGAATGGACTGAAGCTTTTCGTGGATATGTATATATAATGAGACTAATATCCAAGGCCAGAGATTCATATACAAGTGATATGTATATATAATGAGACTAATATCCAAGGCCAGAGATTCAGGAGCTAAGAGGACTGGTCAATGTTTGGAAGATTGCCACAAGAGTGTCAGTGGAATGAAGGACAATTAGGATAGAGAAGGGACCAGTATGACGATGACAATTGGGAATGATCATTTTGGACAGGATCATTTTGGCCCACTCATTGAAAGGAATAATACTCAGTTATTCATAAATATGCTTAAAAATAACCAGATAGGCAAAATAAAATGAACTAGTTAAGGAACATTTTTAAATTAATTTAATTAAATCACAGTGAGATACACAGTTGGGTTTCAGTCATACAATGTTGCATCACCATCACTTCATCAGTGTACATATGATGAAGTGTCATATGGAATCATATGGGGTCATTAGCGATCCCACCGCTAATGACCCCAGTTCCTCATTGTTGAAAATAGTATTTCATTATTTCTCAATGTTGAAAATAGTAAAGGGATAAACCTGATAACCTTTCAGTATCTGTATTTCAAATTATAAGTCCTAAAAAAGAAAGAGACAGACAGACAGAGAGAAAGAAGAGAGAGAGAGCAGAGAGAGAGAGAAGGAAAGAGCTGCCACTGAGGTAGACCAGACCAGTAAGGTGGAGGGAGGGAACAGGAGTTTATTGTTCTTTTTTACTCCTGAAAATACACTTTCTTTAAATCTCCTGTCAGAGATGCTAAATCTAAAGGGAGGGGAGAAAGTGCATTCTTTTCTTTACTACAAGACTTAAAATAATTTCTGTCTCAAGATTATTTATGTTTTCTATTAAACTGGCAAAAGTTTGTTACAGGAGTGGGGAGGGGGAAGCTGCATCCCATATTTCATATGTTTAGTTCTCAATGGAAAAAATTTAGTTTAAACATTTCAAATTGTTATTGCATATGTTTGTTTAGTTCACAATGGAAAATTTAGTTCAAATATTTTAAATTAAATATTGAATTGATTATGTTAATAAAGGTCACTGAATGTCTCAGTTCCAATTCCATGGTAATTTCACCAATGGCCCTGCCTCCTTGATCTGCCTGATATTTTCACTGTGGACAATCTAGTCTTATAGACCTGAGTTCCACAGATACATTGAGTTTCTAGGCTTAAGGAGTCCCTTACTTAATATCCTTCTCTATTAATTGGGTCCTGTTCATCTGGAATGTCACTTGAACTTGATCACTAGAATCCCGTTATTTATCGATTTGCTCGAGCGGGTGCCAGTAACATTTCCTTTGGAACCTATCATGTGCCAATGTAGCCCAATGGCATCTGGTTGATTCAGGAATATGAATAACCTCAAACCATTCCTTCAGGAAGACTTTACAAGGAAGTCTGACCATCTTGTAGGTGGGCGGCCAGGTGATCTTTTGACATCCCATGGGATCCAGTCAGTAATGGCTCTAGTCCAGCGGTTGTCTCCAAATCGCATTACATGTCCAGCCCATCTGATTTTAGATGCCTTGGCAAACGAGACAGTGTCCCTGATTCTGGAATAGCAACGGAGGTCAGAATTCCGGTTCATTCTCTCACTTGAGTGAGGAGTGATATTCCAAGCATAGCTCTTTCGATTCCTCTCTGGGAGACCCGAATAACATTCTCATCCTGCTTTCATAGGGCCCAGGTCTCTGAGGCGTATGTTAATGCAGGGAGAATGGTGGAGTCAAAGAGATGTGCCCAGAGCTGGAGGTTCTTTGTCCTTTTCGCTATTTCTTTCTTTTTTTTTAATTTTTTATTATACCACTGTGAAACATACAATGACAAAGGTGTTCATAATTGGTTCTTCGTAATACAGTATACCGGTACCCATCCCTGCACCAGCGCCCCATTTCCACCAACAATGTACCCCCCCCCCCTCCCGCCCACCCTCATGCTGCCTTAATAGCAAGTACCCCAGTTTCCTCTCTTTATCTCTCTGTCTCTCTCTGTCTCTGCAACTCTCTCCCTCTTATTTTACACATTGTGACAAGCCCTGCAGATATTTAGAGTTCATCACTTAAGTCTCTTTGTGTTTATTCAATGGTGAGTTTTAATCTGCCATTACCATTTCCCACATTTAGTAAAACACTGGTATCTATTTATGTCGTATTAATGAATGCAGTCATTCTATATCTGTCCTTTTCCTTCTGACTAATTTCACTCAGCATGATAGTCTCCATGTCCATCCATTTGCAGGTTAATTTCATAATTTCATCTTTTCTGACAGCTGCATAGTATTCCATAGTGTAGATGAACCACAGTTTCTTTAGCCAGTCCTCTGTTCTCGGGCATTTAGGTTGTTTCCAGATTCTAGCTATAGTGAATAGCACAGAGAAAGCGTGACCAAGATACAAAGACAATCCACAGAGTGGGTAAGGATATTCACCCAATATCCATCTGACAAGGGGTTAATATCCAGGATATATCAGGCACTGGTAGCACTCCACAGAAAAAACAGCCAACCCCATCAAAAAATGGGGAGAAGAAATGAACAGAAGCTTCCAAAAAAGAAGAAATTCGAATGGCCAAAAGGCATATGAAAAAGTGTTCTTCATCTTTAATCATCATGGAGATGCAAATCAAAACAACAATGAGGTACCATCTCACCCCACAGAGACTGGCACACATTCAAAACAGCAAGAACAATCGAGCTGGCGTGGATGTGGGGAAAAAGGACTCTGATCCACTGTTGGTGGGAGTGCCAACTGGTCCAGCCCTTTTGGAAAACAATATGGGCATTCCTCCGAAAACTAGATATTGGGCTCCCATTTGATCCAGCAATAGCACTCCTGGGAATATACCCGAGAGACCGAAAAAAACACATAGCAGAAACACTATCTGTACTTCTTTATTCATCTCTGCGCTATTCACCTTTTAGCTATTTCTTCGATGCCTTTGAAGGCATTCCATGCCGCTCTCTTCCTCCTGCGCAGCTCAGGTTTTACGTCGTTCATCATGTTGATTTCTCGACCTAGGAACACATAACTGCTGCATTCAGAGATGTTTGTTCCAATGAGAGTGAATGGGGCCTCTGGAACTAATTCATTCTTCATAAACATTGTGTTCTTTAGATTCAGCTGTAGACCTATCTTTCCACATTCTCGGTCAAAGTCAGCCATCATTTGTGCTGCTTGGCTAATGTTTGGTGTTATTAGAACAATGTCATCAGCGAAGCGATGATGGTGTAGTTGCCGACCATCTAACTTCACTCCCATTCCTTCCCATTCTAATTGTTGCATGATGTTCTCAAGGGTGGCGCTGAAGAGTTTTGGTGAAATAGTATCACCCTGTCGAACCCCTCTTTTGAATAAATGATCACTTCTTTGTAGAATGGTGAGATCCTGGTGATGAATCCATAATGCAGCTCACAAAGGATCTTGATGTATTGGGTTTGAACACCCTGTTTGGCTAGGGCTTCGATGACTGCCTCAGTCTCCACAGAATCAAGGCTTTCTGTAAATCAATGAACGTGAGACAGAGTGGCATCTTGTACTCCCTACAAACCTCGATGAGCTTGGTTACCATGTGGATATGGTCGATTGTGCTGACTCCTTTCCAGAAGCCTGCTTGCTCGCATGGTTGTCCTTCATCTAGTGTTCTGCTAATCCTGTTCAGGATGACTCTTGTAAACAGGTTGTAGATGACAGACAACAGGCAGATGGGTTGATAGTTGCCGATGTCATGAATGTCTCCCCTTCTTGAACAGTAGAACTGTCCTGCTGGTTTTCCATTGGGAGGGCACCTTGCATTCGGACAGGTAGTGTGTGAAGAGCAGAGCTAGTGTTTTGATGAGTGCCGATGGCAGATTCTTCAGGTGTTCGGGTCTGACTTTGTCTGGGCCAGGTGCTGTTCCCTTCTTTACTGTCGAGATGGCATGTCGGATTTCAGAAGGGAGAACGTTGGGAATGACATATCCATCCTGTGGAATTTGATATGTGGTCAAGTGGATGTGGCTATCAAAGAGATTTGAGAAGAAGTCATGGATAATCTTCTCCATTGCCTTTCTGGAAGATGTGATAGATCCATCAGGGCGTCGGAGGGCAGTCATCTTGATCTTATAGTTGGCCAAGGACAGGCGGGCTGTCGCGAATGCTTTTCCCAGCTTCTGCTGCATCTTCCAGTATTTCTGCTCTTCTGTCTTTGAGGTCTTCTTTTATTGCTTCTCTGCACCATTTAGCAAGCTTGGACTTTAGCATTTGGTCTCCTGAGGCTCGCGCCTTGCCACATTGGCGAATGAGCTCGAGAGTTTCTGAAGACAGGCGTTCTTTTGTGTCTTTCTCTCTCTCGGCATTCTTCGCACAATCATAGAGGTGCTGAACCAGTCGGTTGTATTCTTCATCGATGTCGTCAATGATGGTATCTTCCCATGTTGCTGCAATGGTGCCAAAGAGTTCCCAGTTGGTAGTCGTTCTGGGAGTTCTCTTCTTAAAATTTGCAGCCTTTTCTCCCCCAGCAGCGGAAGTAGAATTTTGCCACAGAAGAGACAGTGGTCAGATCCTGTTTGGAATTTGGGGACGACAGCTACATCGGTCAGACAAAACCGTCGATTGAAGATGATGTGGTCAATTTCATTGTGGAATGTCTGCCAGGAGATTCCCATGTCCAACGTTTCGCTTCAGCTTTCTGGAACTGTGAGTTCCCATGAATGGTCTTGGTGGACATGATGAACTCAGATAGTCTCTCACCCCTGTTAGTTCCATTCTAGGCCATGGGTCCCCATGTGGAGTTCTTTAGCCAATCTTCTTGGTCCTATCTTGGCATTAAAATCACCAACTATGTACTTGTAGAAGGTGTGATCTTTTTTTATAGAACTCCTCCAATTCCATGTAGAATTTCTCAATTTCTTCTTCTTTGTATGTGGATGTTGGTGCATAGAAAATGAAGATAGAAATTGCTGGCAGTGGGCCACATCTCTTCAAGTGTAATAATCCTATTTGGTTTGTTAGGCATTCAAATCAATCAATGTTTACGGCCATGTTCGTGTTGACAAGGACACCAACGCCACCAATGCCTCTTTTTTTGTTGCATGTTCCAAGGAACAATTCTTCTCCAATGTCAAATATAGCATGATGCAACTGGCGCCTCCTCATCTCAGTCAGACCAAAGATGTCGTACTTGATCTTTTGCGCTTGCAGCATAAGATCCCTCAACATATGCTTCCAATGCCAGCATATGTGCATTGAAAGTACAGACAGTTATTTTAGTCCTTCTTCATTTTGGCAGCCTAGGATGGCCATGAAATTTTGTCAGGCACTGCTTGTTTGCCTTTCTTACTGCTGCCATATTAAGAGCTCTTTCAGGGTCCGGAAAATAAACATTTCATTTACTGGATTTGGCATATCAAACACGCATCGGACAGCTTGCCAGACTCTGCCATGTGGCGCTATATTCTCATTACTTTGTGGGGCTCTCTCAGAGGGTGGGTAGAATATTTACAGTAATTTGGAGGTAAATCCGCGGCCACTGCAGGACCGCGTACCGGGAAAGCTGGTTTCTGCTCTGCCGGGTGTACCTGTGTCTTAGGCTCAAGCATTCCCTGGGCTTGAAATACTCTCCCTCTGAAGGGCTGGTGTCTGCGTGGTGGGTCCTTGTAGGCTGGGTTTCTGACAAGCCAGGCTGGAGACCTGG
>JAJIBD010012915.1:0-22816 GCA_021461705.1 Cryptotis parvus | reverse complement strand
AGACCCAGAGCCTTTGCCACATGAACTGTAGCCCCAGAGATGTTTTTATCTAATAAATACCATTAGTTATGTTATCTTCATAGTCAATTCAGAAAAAAAATGGAAATGTACTTCCAAAGACGATTGTCCATTGATTGATTAACTTATCCAAGAATCTATTCATTGGGGCTGGAGTGATAATACAGCAGGTAGGGAGCTTGCCTTGGATGGGGCTGACCCTCTTAGTTCCCAGCACTACATATGGTTTCCTGGACCTCACCAGGAGTGACCCCTCAGCATAGAGTCAGGAGTAATCCCTGAGCACTACCAGATGTGGATCCCCACAAAACAAACAAAAATAAAATCAACCTATTAATTACCTTTGTTGGCAATAAAGCTCCAAAGCATGACTGTTTTAGATATGCTATAAAAGTGTTCCTATTATGATTCATAATTTTACATAAGGAGAAGCCTCTAAGGATTAAGTTTTGCATGTGGGAGCCAAAGTTTGGTTTCCTACACTATACAGTCACCTGTTGGGGCAGTCTGGGGTTCCCACAGTATTAGGGGCCTGCGGGTTCCCTGGTCACTCTTGGGGTGATGACAGTCCCCTCAGCCCAATGAACAAAGAGCCACAAATCCAGTTTAGAAAATCCAAAAGCTTTTTTACTTCTTCTAACTTCACTCCACACCAACTGCTATGCACCCCGTGCCACCACCACACAGGCCAACAGACTCACACCAACCATGTGTGCCGACCCCCCAAACTCAAGAAACTAAAAATTTCTGCAGAGGCAGGGGCAGGGAGTACCAAAGGCGAAAGCCGGCTGGCTCTTCTAACTGGTGCAAATCCCCAGGGGCACCAGAGAGCCCTGTGGCCCAAGCCTTAAGAGATGCTAATGCAGAGCTCTGCTCCTCTCCTCCCAAGCTAATAAACGATTATTGCAATTTTCTACCTAATTTTTTTATATTAACACAGTGAAGAGAGACAGACATAATAACTACACCTGAGATTAAATATATAGGGTGATCTTTTTTTTTTTGCTCTTTGGGTCACACCCGGCGGTGCTCAGGGGTTACTCCTGGCTCTGCATTCAGGAATTACTCCTGGCGGTGCTCAGGGGACCATATGGGATGCTGGGGATCGAACCCGGGCTGGCATGGGCGGCCACGTGCAAGGCAAATGCCCTACCTGCTGGGCTATCACTCTGGCCCCAGAAAGGGTGATCTCTCATGAGGAGATCACGCCATATGATCCAAACTATGTTCCCCAGGCCAGATTGATCATCTCCCAATCCCTCAGGGTCTCGTCTCCAGAGTTGCTCTGCTCCAGACCATATCTTAAGTGCTCTTTCCACTGGGAGGGGCCATTCACAGCTTGTCAGAACAAAGCTGATTCTGACCTTCCTCTTATCTTGGTATTCTGAAAGTAGTCCCGTATCATAGCCAGGGTGGCTCTCTTCCTGGCACTATCCACTCCCTCACAGAGGACATCTCTATAGGGGGATGAGGAATTAGATGAGTCCATCCTGTTCCCATCCTTCTGCTTCTGACTCACTGCATTTAACGTGATGTCTTCTGGTTCTGAATTGAATGATATCACTGTTCCTACAGCTGCATACTCTGAGCTGATTTTGCAAAGTTTCTTTGGAAAGTCTTTCAGGACAGAGATTGCGTTTCTCCAGAGGGAATTGCTTCCTTCGGGCACCTAAAGGGCATGACCTCACTGTACACGGACTACTTTGAACTGGTTCAACTTTTAAAAATTATCCAGATTCAGGCCAGAGTGATAGCACAGTGGGTAGGGTGTTTGATTTACATGCAGCCCACCTGGGTTCAATCTCTGGCATCACATATGGTCCCCTGAACACTGCCAGGAGTAATTCATGAGTGCAGATCCAGAAGTAACCTCTGAGCATTGCCAGGTGTGACCCAAAAAAGAAAAATAACTCAAACAAACACAGATTATATGTGTTTGAACTACAAAACAACATTAAATCTATTTTATGGTTATCGATACTTAGGGGAGATAATGTCCTCTTCTTCCCAGCTCAGCACCAATTTTGAGAAGCTGTTTTTGTTGTACTTCCTAGTGGTGGGTGTGACCAAGGGAAAATGGATGATTCCTTATTGGCCTCAGATTATACTGTGGGGACTTCACTGATGAGGCAACAGGAAAGAGCTCTCTTATATGCCCTAGTCCAGAGGTTCTTAAGTTTCTGACTGGTGTGCTGCCATAACAGGGTTATCAAGATTGAGTCTTAATGTTTTCCTGTTTCAATATCTTCCATGTCCTAAAAAATAGACATTTCACACACTTTCACATTTCTGAAATCACTCTACATCATTTTTTTTCTCTTTTGAGTCACACCTGGCAATGCTTAGGAGTCATTCCCTGGCTCTTCCCTCAGGAATTACTCCTGGCAGTGCTTGGGGACCATATGGGATGCTGGGGATCAAACCTGGGTCAGCCACGTGCTCTCCCTGCTCTACTATCACTCTGGGGACCATATGGGATGCCAGGGATCGAACCTTGGAGATCAGTCTTAAAGCTGGACGATTTCTCATGTTCTCTTTTTTTCTTTGAGAGTTGCTTACAGTTTTCTTTGTATAAGTCTGTTTTTGTTAAGCTTATTCCCAGGTATTTGAGCTTTATCAGAGTTTCTTTATCCATTTATCTATTGAATTGTTTCCATATCTTGATTATTATTTATATTCAGTGCTGCAATGAACATAGGGATGCATATATCATTTAAAATTATTTGCAGGGGCCAGAGTGATAGTCCAGCAGGTATGGCATTTGCCTTGCATGCATCTAACCCAAGTTCAATCCTTGGCATCCATATGGTCCCCGAGCACCTCTAGGGGTAATTCCTGAGTGCAGAGCCAGGATTAACCCCGAACATTGCCAGGTGTGACCCAAAAGCAAAATATATATATACATATATATATGTATATGTATATGTATATTTGTATATTTGTATATTTTGTGTGTGTGTTTTGGGAATAAATTCCAAGAAGTGGGATCACTGGGTCATATGGAAACTCTAGTCTTAGTTTTGGACTCACCTCTCTACTTTTTTCTATACACACTGAACTATAAGACTTTGCCACCCACAATGAATGAGGATTCCTTTTCCCCCCACGTCCCTGCCAACCTACTTCATAAGTGTTAACACTATTATAGGCAGAAGAGTCAAAATACAGTCAATGAAAACAGCACCCAGAAAAGCGAGCCTCCTGGGGTGCAGGGTGGTGAGCGAGGAACTGGAGACAGCGTAGGCTGGAGACACTGGTGGTGGGTGAGGACTGGAGGATTGTGTGGCTGAAACTATCATTGACGGGATTGTGAATCGCAGTTCCTGAACAGAAACGAAATCAAATGAAGCATCAGCGGGAGCAGCCTGAAGAGCAGCGCCTGGGAGGAAACTCTGGAGGCGGACAGGCGTCTGGGAATCCCTTCTCTATGGTGAGGCACTTTCCTTACAGCCAGTCAAACTTGTTCAGAAAAACTACTCCAGAGTCAGGGGGCCTCAGCCCAGAGGCAGCTCCACGCCTGGCACCATGATCTGTCACACGCTGAAGGCTGACTGCATGATCCGTCACTTCCTCAGTCTGTCAGCTGCGAGCACTGAGAGGGAAGGAGGCTGGTCCCTAGGGAGATGCTTAAGACACCGGAAGTGATTGCTTTTTCCAGAGAGTTGACTTCTATGGTTGTCCCAGAGCAGCATGTTCTAAAAATGATGCCCCAGGGCCGAGCGATGGTACAGAGGAAGGGCATTTGCCTTGCTGATCCTGGGCATCCCATAGGGATGTAAATCGTGGTATTTTAATTTTTAAAAATGTGAAAATAAAAAAATAAATTCAAGAGAAAGAAGATTTTTTAGCATGCTTGTTTCTAATATTTCATACCTGCTTTCTCCTTGGTTCGATTTGTTGGATGCCTGCCTGCCTGCCTGCCTTCCTTCCATACTCAGCAGTGCTCAGGGGCTAGTCCTGGCTCTATGCTAACAAATGACCCTTCTGTTACTCCAGGACAATATGTGATGATGGGGATTTAAACCTTGGGTTGGCCTCATGCAAGGCAAGTGCCTTGACCACTGTATTATCTCTCTGACCGTGCTGAATGCTTACCTATGTCATACATAATGTTCACAAAATGAAATTGAGTACATTACTCCAATTCTTCTATTTAGTATTGGTGATTTTGTTTTTTGCTATCATAGAAGCTGTTTTCTATTAAAAAAGAATGCGGTATTTAAATTTATACAGTTTCCCTCCAAATCCTGCTTTAATTTTATCACAAAGATTTAGAAAGGTTGGTATTTTCATTATAACTTTTAAAAATAGGAGCTAATAATAATTGCTAACACTTTACCTTACATTTTTATAGCCCTTGCAATACTCTTTTCATGTTTTGCTTTCCTTTTGTCAAAGTACTTACTTGTGGAAACTTGTTTATTTTATAGATGATCGACTGCCATTTATAAAAATACATTTATGCTGTTAATATTTAATTGTAGTCAGAAATATAGGGGATAAAATATTTCCTCTGATTGTATAATGAGATTTTTCTCTACAACTTAGCAAGTTCAATTTCTGTGTTGAAGATGGATACTCATTTCCTGTCAAACAAAAATCAGAAGTAATGTTCTGCATCATGAATTATGCAGTTTATGTCGTTCATAACTTTATATATTATCTGCTTCATGAGTCATTGGTATATTGGAAAATTTAAATCTCCTAATATAATAATCACTTGTATCACTTTTCTTGTCACTTGTTTTCCCGTTTATTATCAATTTGCTTGAGCAGGCACCAGTAACATCTCCATATGTCCTGTCACATGCTAGTGTGGCCCAAGGGCATCTGCTTGCTCCAGGAACATAAAGAGCCTCAAACCATTCCATCAGGTCATGGGAAGAGGTCTATAATTGTTACTGGTATTTGGCATATCAAATCGATACGGGCAGCTTGCCAGGCTCTGCCGATATCATCATCATCATCATCATCATCATCATCATCATCATCATCATATCATCGTATCACTGTCCCCGTTCAATAGATTTGCTTGAGCGGGCACCAGTAATATCTCCATATGTCTTGTCTCATGCTAGTAGAGCCCAAGGGCATCTGCTTGCTCCAGGAACATAAAGAGCCTCAAACCATTCCATCAGGTCATGGGAATGAGGTATATAATTGTTACTGGTATTTGGCATATCAAATACAACACGGGTAGCTTGCCAGGCTCTGCCTTGCAGATGGCATACTCTTGTAGTCACCTCTGTTCTTCAGCATTTATTGATGAACAGTGCAATAATAATAATTTTCTGATTAAATTTACATTTTTATTTAGTTGCCCTATTGACTCATGTCAATTTGTTACTGCTTAAAAATTATTATTGAGTTGCTTTTGTCAAATACAGTGATCCCATATACCTTAAGTCTTGTTTTGCTCTAAGTTCTACTTTGTTAAGCTGTGGATATAGCTCAGAGAGCGAGAGGGCAAAGCCCTAAATTTGATCCTAGCACCAACTACTGGCCACATGGCCTCCGGGCTTCCCAAGCACTGCTCCGAGGCCCAGGAAAATAAGTCCTACCTGCATTTCACTGCATAACTGTCTCAGATTTTATGACCAAAGTCATTTCATCGTAGTGGGATCTGACGCCTATTATCTGACGCCTCTCTTAAAGAAGAAAATGTGCCTTATTATTGAAAAAATAGAGCCTGATGTTTATGCAGTGAAATAAGGTAGCTTGTTTGACACAAGAATTTGCATTGCTGTTTTCTGTTTTCTATCAGTTTTATTTATAGTCACCGTTCTCGTACATATCTAGTTATTTCTGCCTTTTTTTCTTTACTAATGTCTTCTAATTTTAATTATTCTTATAGTAGTTTAAGGAACATGATTACTTTTGAGTCTTTTCTTGTGGTCTTTTTCTACTTTTGGTTTTTAGACCCAGCTCCAGCTGTGCTTAACCAAGAAGGCTTACTCTTGGTACTGTGCTCAGGGATCACTCCTGGCAGGGCCTGGGAACCGTATGTGGGAGACCGTATGTTGTGCGATTGAAGCTGGGTCAGCCACTTGCAAGGCAAATTCTTCACCCAGTGTACTCTCCCATTCTTACTGTCAAGGTTTAGATGTAGAATACTACTACAAAGAAACAGCCACCGAAATTCCCATGACCCAAGCAAGGCCGGAGCAACAGTATAGAGGGCAGAGCCTTGCATGTGGCCTACCTGGGTTCCATCTCTGGCTCCCCCATAAGATCCCCTGAGCACTGCCAGAAGTAATTGTTGAGCACAGAGCCAGAAGTAACCTCTGAGCATCACCAGATGTGAGCCAAAAAACAAACAAAAATGCTCAAGAGGGGCTGGAAAAATAGCTCAGCAGGGAGGGCATTTGCCTTGCACACAGCCAACCCATGTTCAATACCTGACATCCCATATGGTCCCCAAGCACCACTAGAAGTGCAGAGCCAGTAGTAACCTCTGAGCATCGCTGGGGTGACCCCCACACACCCAAAAAAAATAAGGCATAAAAGAATGCTCGAGACTCTTTATCACTACCCCCATATCACCCCAAATTCATCTCTTCTGCCCCTTGTGCTCACGCCTTAGTTTCGTTTCACAATCAGAAGTCAAGGGCTTGATCTTATTCCACGTTGTAAATTCTCTTGTTTTATTTTTCTATATACCACAAATAAGTGAGTTTATCAGAGATTTGTTCTTCTCCCTCTGACTTAATCACTCACCATGGTAGTGTTTGATTCCATCCAAGTCACAACAAATTGTAGAAGTTAATCTTTTCTTATGGCTACATCGTATTCCACTGTGTATGCATACCACTACCGACTGGATCCCACGGGATGTCAAAAGATCACGTGGCCGCCCACCTACAAGATGGTCAGACTTCCTTGTCGAGACCCTGAAGGAACGGTTTGAGACTCTTCATATTCCTGAATCAACCAGATGCCATTGGGCTACATTGGCACGTGATAGGGTCCAGTGGAAATGTTACTGGCGCCCGCTCAAGCAAATCGATGAATAACGGGATTCAAGTGACGTGATCAAGTGATGCATACCACAATTTCTCTGCTCATTTGTTGTTGGGCATTTGGGTAGTTTCCACATTCTGGCTATTGTACTAAGCACTGCAGTAAATATAGGAATGTGTTTGTCTTTGCGAATTAACGTTTTTGTGTTCTTACAAGAGATTCCCAAGAGCTGAAATTGCTGAGTCATGTGGAAGTTTTGTTCTTAATTAATTAATTATTTATTTATCTATTGATTGATTGATATTTGGGTCCTACCTGGCAATGCTCAGGGGTTGCTCCTGGCCCTGCACCCAGGAATTTACTCCTGGCAGTGCTTGGGAGACCATATGGGATGCCAGGGTTTAAACCCTGGTTGGCTGCATGCAAGGCAAATGCTCTACCCACTGTGCTATCTCTCTGGCCCCTGTTCTTAATTTTTAAAGAAATTGCCGCATTGTTTTCCATAGAAGCTGAATGACACAACACACTCAGCAGTAAGGGAGAGTTCATGTTTTACCTCGTCCCCAGAAAAATCAATCATTTATAGCTTCAATTTTTTCTTACCAGTAAAAAGGCATACCATTTGGATTTGATTTTTCTGCTAACAAGTCATTTTGTTATCTGGGTTTGAATTTTTCTGCTACCTAGTGATCATGAACACTTTTTTTATATCTTCACAGAAGAATGTTCATTTCCTTTTCTCATTAAAGCAGATGTTGTTTTTTCTTATTGTTGAGCTTTGTGAATGCTTTATGTATCATGGATATTAGCCCTTTATCTGATGTATGGATCCAAATATTTTTCTACTTAGTAGGTATTTTTCTCACCACTTCTATGGTAGCCCAAGTTTCTTTTTCCCCTTTTGCTTATTTTTTCCTTTTATTTAGTTTATTTTTGTTGTCTTTGCCAAGGAATAGGTAATTCAAGACACCTTTCAGATCTATATTCTAGAAAGTTAAACCTTTGTTTCCATAGCCTATTTTATTAATTCTGTTCTCATTTTGAGGTTCTCTAATTTATTTTGTGTGAATGGTTTGTTTCTTTCTTTTGTTTTACATGTGGCCCTCCGGTTTCCCCACACTATATGTGCCCAACCTCTTTTTCTGGGCATATCTTGTTTGTCAGTTGCCATGCCTGAGGTTCTGGGTCTGGGGTCCCAACTCTGTTGTATCCATCTGATCGGCTAATGTTAGCACGGCACCATACCATTTGTCTTATGCCAGCTCTATGTATGATTTCAAATCAGAAAATATAACGCCTTCCATCTTCTTTTTTTTCAAAATTGCTTTGGCTATTTGGGGATTTTTAATACCAAACAAATTTGAGTACTGCTTGCTCTTCAGCCCAGATGGATGACATCAGTATTTTAATGGGAGATGCATGGAACCTGTATGATTTGGGGGCTAGGATGGATATTCTAACAATGTTATTCTTCCAGTCCGTGAATGTGAACTGCCATGGACCTGCCTTGGGAGAACAGGCCTGAAGCAGAGATGCTGTTAGGACAAGGAGAGAAAAGAGAGAGGGCGAGGAGCCATAGTTCAATGGGGAGGGCATTTGCTTTGCACGTGCCAACCAAGGTTCTACCCTGGCAACCCATAGGGTACACCAGCACCGCCAGGAGTAATTCCTGGGTGCAGATCCACAAGTAACTAACCCTGAGCATCTCAGGATGTGGCCCAAAAAAGCCAAAAAGGCATCAGATTACATCTGACCAATGAGACAGCACATGTGTATATGCAAATAACGAGACGTGGGGAAACCAGTTGGACTGGGTATGCAAATAAAGGTTTATTAGGGGAGACCAATAAGGGGGCCTGGAGTGATAGTGCAGCAAGGAGGACATTTGCCTTGGGCACAACAGACCCAGGTTAGGTCCTCAGCATCCCCTATGGGCCCCCTCGAACCTCCAGGGAGTAATTTCTGAGTGCAGAGCCAAGAATAACCCCTGAACACTGCAGGGTGTGACCCATCCAAAAAAGAAATTCCAAAAAAAAAAAAATAGACAATAAAGAAGATTGAAAAGTACAGGGCCAGGGGGCTCACTGCTTCATAGACTGAAAGTCCAGCTATCCAGCCCTAACAATCTAGCCTGGCTAGCCTCGACATCTTGATTTCCTCATCTACTTTTCTCCATGGTGGCTTAGAGGTTTCAGTGTTTGCCTTTCACATCCTTTGTTAAGCTGACTCCTAGATACTTGATGTTTTGGGACACTTTTTTTTTAAATGGAGTTGTCTTTTTTTTTTTTTTTTTTGCTTTTTGGGTCACACCCGGCAATGCTCAGGGTTTCTCCTGGCTCGTACTCGGAATTACTCTGGCGGTGCTCGGGGACCATATGGGATGCCGGGGATCGAACCCGGCCAGCAGGCTGGCTGTGTGTGGCAAACACCCTACCCACTGGCTATCGCCCGCCCAAGTTGTTTTTTATATCTTTCTCTTCTTCTATGTTATTTGTGTATATAAAACCAACAGATTCTTGTTATTTATTTTGCTACTTTGCTGAACTGATTTTTTGTTTCTAAGAGGGTTTTTTAGTGGATTTTTTTTTTGGCTTTTTGGGTCATATCTGGCAATGCTCAGGGGTTCCTCCCTGGCTCTACATTCAGGAATTTCTCCTGGCAGTGCTCAGGAAACCATATGAGATGTGGGGGATCAAACCTGGGTCAGTTGTGTGCAAAGCAAATGCCCTCCCTGATGTACTATCGCTCCATCCCTTAGTGAAGTTTTTAAGGCTTTCTATGAATATCATTATGTCGTCCCTCTCCCCTGAGGGTTACTGGGCATGTGCAGGTTACACTGGCACTCCAGGGCAGGGTGGCACAGGGCCCAGGTTACACTGGCACTCAGAGCAGAGTGCCACAGGGCCCAAGGTTTGGAGGAGACAAAGGGAGAGGTCCAGCGACATGATTCTTTCCCCAAACCAACCAATTAGGAAACAGACAATGTCTGAGTACAAACTACATCTGACCCACACAGAACCGAACCAGCTCTCCCTTTGCTACACTTTCAAAACCATATGCAGGTTTCTCTGGTAGACAGGTTCCTTTTTCCTGTTCGTGGTTTTTTGTTTGTTTCTTTCTTTGTTTTGGGGTCACACCCAGCGAAGCTCAGGGGTTACTCCCTGGCTCTGCACTCAGGAATTACTCCTGATGGTGCTCGGGGACCATATGGGATGCCGGGGATCCAACCCAGGTCGGCCGCGAGCAAGGCAAATGCTCTACCCACTATACTATCTCTTTGACCTCTAAAATAAATATTCTTTCTGATTTCTGATTTCCCTGTCCCTAATTACATAATGCCAATTCCCTAGGGGACCCAAAAAGGAACACTAGAAAAGAAAATGAAGAAAGTGACTCAGAGCAATCGATCTCCAGGAGACTCGAGGAACTCAGAGAGAAGATAAGGTGTTCTTAAGGAAATGAATAGAGATGCTGGGAATGACAGGAAGGGGAGAGGCAGAGGAAGAGGAACTGAGATACACTTATACACTTCCAGTAGAGCTGTAGGGAATGAAAATCACCCAGGTCGCAATTGTGGGAGTGAAAGTTTCAACTTGGTAACTGACTTTGACTATTATTGTTGTCATTGATAGTATAAATGTATTGTATAGACTTCCAGTTATAATGTAGAAACCAGTTCAGTATAATTTTTTTTTTTTTTTTTTGCTCTTTGGGTCATACCTGGCAATGCTCAGGGATTTCTCTGCTCAGGAATTACTCCTGGTGGTGCTCAGGGGACCATATGGGATGCCAGGGATCCAACCCAGGTCTGGCTGCATGCAAGGCAAACACTCTACCTGCTGGACTATCGCCCCTGCTCTGAGCTCGGTATAATTTCTGACACCATGTACTGACAGAACTCAGGGCAGAGCTGAGGTGTCGCTGCTCATGGAGCCCTCACTTACTTTCAGTTACTCCACCTCCTCCATCTGTGTGTCAGGATGATAAGGGCAGAAAGTGTGTCAGAGGGAGGAGAGGGACAGGGAGTGGGTCAGGAGGGGGAGAGGGACAAACTGTAGCCTGGAGCTCAGAGTTTTTCAACTCAGGGAGGTAGGACAGGAATTAGTTTGGGAAGCAGGAGCTATGAACCCTGCAGGGGTCCAGCAAAGAGTGTACAGAGGGGACAGGACACTTCCCTCCAGTGCTGGATGACCTTGGGGGGCGTTCAGAGGATTCTCCCCAGTTAAGCGGAGGGAGTTGGGGACTGCCCTGAATTTCCTGGAGACTCGCTGTGAAAATGGAACCCTCATGAAATGAAGAGAAGGCGGAGAGAGCTGTGATGGAGGCCATGAGTCAAACCACACGGGAGCCAGCCTTGCCCTGTGTTGGGCTAGGGGTGCTAGAGAAGGGCTGTGCTGGGCGAGGGGTGCTAGGAGGTGCTGGATTAGAGCCAGTTCTGGGGGCCAGAGCGATAATCCAGAGGGGAGGGCATTGCCTTGCATACAGCTGACCTGGATTAGATCCCCGGCATCCCATGTGGTCCCCCGAGCACAACCAGGAGTAATTCCTGAGTGCAGAGCCAGGAGTAACCCCTGAGCCTCCCTGGGTATGACCCCAACCCCCCAAACAAAAATAGAGCCACTTGTGTCTGCAGCCTCGTCCTGTCTCATTCTGCTCCCAGAGGAAACCCCAGAGACAGGGCCCACACTATAGGAGTGGGGTGGGGTGCAGCTCCCAGGAGGTGGGGAGCTGGGAGAGCAGGTGTCTGTCTCCCCAGGAATCCCGAGGTGATGCAGAGTGGGCAGCCACAAAAACAAGATCTGTGCACTGCCCTATGCTGGAGCCCAGTCGCTGTGGAAATGCCTTCCAGGGTATGTGGGTAGTTTCTATGACTCACTTGAGCGCTCCATGTTGTGAACTGGGAATGCCACAGAGGCTGTGGTGGGGGTGAGGTCAGCCTTGGGTGTATTGTAGACCCTGAAAGAAAACCAACCCAACCCAACCCAACCCAACCCAACCCAACCCAACCCAAACCAAACCAATAAAGCCAATCTGAGAGCATTTCTTTCCCGCCCTGGCCAACCCTCTGGGCCAGGAAAGGAAGGCAGCCAAGCCGTTATCACAGGCCTCTCACTGCCCTGCCCACTTCCTCCCACAGCTGGAACTGGCTCTCGACAGAGTGAGATAGGCTTGGGGGATCACGCAGCCCTGCATTGCTGTGTTATTTATCTTCAGGGGAGGTCGGCAATTCTATGAGCTTGGAATCTCAGGGCTGGCCACATACAATAGGTGCTCCTCAG
Source organism: Cryptotis parvus (assembly GCA_021461705.1). Taxonomy (NCBI): domain Eukaryota; kingdom Metazoa; phylum Chordata; class Mammalia; order Eulipotyphla; family Soricidae; genus Cryptotis; species Cryptotis parvus. The sequence goes on along the minus strand of JAJIBD010012915.1, from coordinate 10,559 downwards.
CCATGTTCTAAAGTATTGGGCTGCTCTAAGGTCTGGACAGAGCTTGAAGGTCCTGGGGGAGCCGAGGGTGCTGGGCGAGGCTCCGAGCACCATCCTGGTAGGCTGCTTTCATCTTCTGTCAAAGGGGGACATGGCCCCTCTGTTGACTCAGCACTGTGATGGGAGCAGCAGCGAGGATGTGGCCAGGCGGCCCTCCTGCTGCTTTAAACACACACCTGCTGGGCCATGGGGGTTGTTGTATTTGCAGAACAGAAGTTCAGGTGCGGATTTATGCCCCTCAGTGTGGGGGTGCTCCTCCCTCTTCCCCTCGGGACAACTTGCTTGTTCTTTCCGCATCTGGCTAACCCAGGTGCTGCTCCCCGTGTATTCCCCAAACTGCCTCCTCAGAGCATTTCCCCACAGCCCTGGGGAAAAGCCGATTGGCTAGAAAATTCCCTCTTCCCACCAGCCCTGGTCGCTCAGGTGAAGAAGCCTTTCTATGGTTTACGCTCTATGGGCCGCTGGCTTTGTGGCAGATGAACCGCTCCAGGGTCTCTCCAGGGAAGAGCTCCCCTGAGCCTAGATGCACCCCAGCTCCAGGCAGAGCTCCTGGCCAGCGGCAACCACAAGGATGAAACCTGACTGGGGAAAAGTGGGGTCAAACGCTGCCTGGTGGCTATGAGGGCAGGAGAGGGGGCAGAGAACTCAGGGCAGGCGAAGAATGCAGTGGCCCATCTGCATTCGGGCATTGGCTGTGAAAAACATGATGATGAGAAAGCAAAAAATAATTTAAAAATAATAAAAGTAACAAGTGGCCCCGGGTTCATCAATACAAGAGTATCCCACCCATATGGCAGAGCCTGGCAAGCTACCCATGTCATATTTTTTATGCCAAATACCAGTAACAATTACAGACCTCATTCCCATGACCTGATGGAATGGTTGAGGCTCTTTATGTTCCTGGAGCAAGCAGATGCCCTTGGGCTCTTTTAGCATGAGACAGGACATATGGAGATGTTACTGGTGCCCGCTCGAGCAAATTGATGATGAACAGGAAGACAAGTGAAAGAAGGAAAGTAATAAAAAAAAGGGAAACAAACCATGCGTCGAGGATATAGAGCCAGTACTTTGTTGGCCGTGTGAATTGGCTTCTCACATTTGCTGCTGGGCCTGTGACAGGGAAAAGCCAGGAAAGTGGGTCCACAGCTAACAGCGGCCAAAGCTTCCCGGCTTCTCTTCTGGGAGGTAACTTCTATTGATTGCTCTTTACTTTCTTTTTTTCTTTGGGGTGGGGGGATAGGTGAGAGGGTGGTGGGGTGTTGCACACCTGCTGAGGTTCTCACACACCTGTTGTGAAACTCACTAGGGTGGCAGGCTTGTGTGGGCTGGTTCAGGGAATGATCCTCCCCTCTCCCCTGCCAGGCTGTCTGTTCCACCACTGAGCTACCTCCTGGTTTATATTCCTGTGTTTAAAAAACATAAGCCCAGAGCTCCATCCTGGACTTCACCATAGAAAGGGGTCCAGCTCCCTGAATTCTGCAAAGAAACACACTATTCTAGCTAGGTTGATTGACAACTTCCCTCTGGCTAGGTCCAGCAGCTTTGACCCCTGGATTCTGAGTAGCAAGTGGCCCAAGCGTGTGGCCACTTTTTCCCCCTAATTTCCCCCTACTCGCAGCACAGTGAGGGCACAGCAAACCCAAGGGGGAAAACAGAAGCCCCCAACTCAGTGAGGGAGAACTAGGACACAGGGAGCTAAACAGCGCCAATGGAAGAGTGAGTCTTCAGACAAGGACTTTAGTGATATCATTGCGAGGATGTTTAGGGAGATCAAAGAAACAATAGCACGTGTTGTCAGTAAAGCCAGCACTGCAGAAGGGAAGGATGAGTTGAAAGGAGAAAAGTGCAAACAGAAATGAAGAGTGTGGAGGTGATCTGAAACACTCAGAGGGCCCGAGCGATAGCACAGCAGGAGGGCATTTGCCTTGCATGTGGCCAACCCAGGTTCCATCCGCGGCATCCCATAGGGTCCCCTGAGCACCACCAGGAGCAATTCCTGAGTGCAGAGCCAGGAGTAACCCCTGAACATTGCCGGGTGTGACCCAAAAAGGAAAAAGAAAGAAAGAAAAAAAAGAAGAAAGATTAGTAAGTCTTAGAGCTGGGAAAGAAAGAATGTGGCTTAGCTGTTGACCACATTCTCACATATAAAAGGCCCTGCGTTATGTTTATTTCATTTTGTTTTGGTTTTTGGGTCATACCTGGTGATGCTCAGGGGTTACTCCTGACTCTGCTCAGGGGACTATATGGGATACTGGGGATGAACCTGTGCCAGCTGTGTGCAATGCAGAAACCCTACTCGCTGTACTATCACTCCAGCTCCACGCCCTGGGTTTGATAGCAGCCACGTAAAGCAAACGAGCCAATAAAAGCCCATAAACAATAACAACAAGTGAAAGGAAAACACAGAGCAGAAAGCTGAGTGTGCTGGAAAAGCATCCAGATAGGGCATTTCCTTTTTGAAATATTTCATTTTACCATTATTTTTAGTTTGGGGGCCTAAGTACTCAGGGTCTCTGCACCAGGGAGCCCTTAGAGCAAGGATTAAAGCGGAGCCTTCTGCAGCAGCCTCTGAGCCATCTCTCTGGATCTAGGAGGCTTCAGAAGTGAGGAAATTGCAGGAAATATTTTAATAAAATTCTGGGCCCTGCAAAAGCAGGATGAGAATGCTATTCGGGTCTCCCAAAGAGCAATAGAAAGAGCTATGCTTGGAATATCACGCCTCACTCAAGTGAGAGAAGGAATCTGGAGTTCTGACCTCCATTGACAATTGAGAGTCAGGAAGGCTATCTCATTTGCCAAGGCATTGAAAATCAGATGGGCTGGACATGCAATGAGACTTGGAGACGACCGCTGGACTAGAGCTGTTACTGACTGGATCCCACAGGACGTCAAAAGATCACGTGGCCGCCCACCTACAAGATGGTCAGACTTCCTTGTCAAGACCCTGAAGGAACGGTTTGAGGCTCTTCGTATTCCTGAAGCAACCAGATGCCATTGGGCTACACTGGCACGTGACAGGGACAAATGGAAATGTTACTGGTGCACCGCTCAACAAATTGAAGAGTAACAGGATGTCAAGTGATCAAGTGATTTTTAATAAAATTAATTTTTTTTGCTTGTTTTTGTTTTGGGTCACACCCAGCTGTGCTCAAGGTTTACACTCAGAGATCACTCCTGGAGGGGTTGGGGGGGTGTGTATCCAGTAACGGGAATCAAACTGAATCTTCTGCGAGACGAGACAAACGCCTCACCTGCTGCGTTGTCTCTCAGGCAACATTCTTTTTCTCTCCTCCCTGGTGTTTGACCTTTTTCCCCCTCCTCTGGCAATGCTCAGGGACTACTCCCATCTTAGTGCTCGAGGGTCACTCCCAGCAGAGCTTGGGGAACTGTGAGGGAGTCAGGATTGAACCCGAGCCCACAGCTCCCTCCCCCAACCCTTCAAAGCACCCCCACTCCTAGGGCCTAAAATGAATTCTTTGTACTTTCCTGCCTGCAGCTTGTGGGATAAATCAAAGACTTTTATGACCCGGGTGAAAAAAATAAGAGGTCAATGAGTTTTTTTTTCCACGCTGATAAATTGAACATCACCCGGATTCGTGGGGTCCTAGTGGGTTCACAAGATGCTGACTTCCCAGAGCTCGCGGTCCTGGCCCTCCAATCAGACTTCTTTAAAGGTTGTCTCCTCAGCGATCTGCAGCAGCTCTGGGAAACCAGATACCATCGCAGCTGTCTGAGGCAGAACCCAGAGGCCGGCAGCCACAGGGGAAGGTGAACAGACAGGGGCAGCCACAGGAAATACGCCCTGCTGGGCAGGTGGGTGCTTGGGTCCTTAGATTCCAGAAGCTACAGCCTGTCACCAGACATGGAGCTCCAGACTGATACCAGCTTCGCAAACTGCAAACCACGGGGAAGCTACCGGCAGGCTGCTCACTCAGAACAGGGGTGGCAGGCTTCAACTTCGCCCCATACACTGCCAGCAGGCCTGAAGCCGGGCCAGCCCTGGGCTAGAGACTCGGGGAATGCCTCAGACAGGTCCCTTTGACTTGAAGGTCTTTGCACCAATTAATGATATTTCCCAACCCTGAGTCATCACAGAAATACATAAGAATCACAGAAATACACACATAAGTCCAGGGACCTCCTCAGCATTTTGCTTGGCTTTATTGGGGGCGCAGAGAAACGGGGCCACCTGGATATTGGGTATTTCTTGCGTTGGATTCTGTCAGGGTTTGGTCCTTCCAGCTCTGTGCGTCTCTCCAGGAAGCCGCTCCCCAGAGAAGTCTTGGTCTCTTCAGTTCACTGCCTGGACAGTCCCTTTCTGAGTTGCTTCTGCTGTGCTGGGCTCTCTCTGGAGTTTGTCCAGGATCTCATCCCCCAGATCCTGCCCCAGCACCTTCCTTTTGCCTGGAGACTGAACTTCTGCCACGGCTGTTCCACTCACAGATTCATCAAAACTACAGTCAGTGGAGGGACAGAACTTAAAAAGAAAAAAAAAAAGATAATTACTCACTTTTCAGGATTTGAATGTAGAAAAGTCGCAGTTTGTATGTGTGTATGGTTCTGAGTTTTGATAAATGGGTGGTCACGTCACCGCCACCAGACAGAGCGGCTCCACATCCTGTCCTTAGGCACCCCTCTGTGACCAACTTTCCCGTCACCCCGTGACGCCCCTACTCCCTGCTCCTAGCAGCCACTGATGTAGCAGCTGTTGCAAAGAGTTTGTCTTCAGGAATTTCTTTCTTTCTCTCTTGCATTCTCTCTCATTCTTTCTCTTTCTTCCTTCCTTCCTCACTCCTCCCTTCCTTCTCTTTCTTTCTTTCTTTCTTTCTTTCTTTCTTTCTTTCTTCTTTCTTTCTTTCTTTCTTTCTTTCTTTCTTTCTTTCTTTCTTTCTTTTCTTTCTTTCTTTCTTTCTTTCTTTCTTCTTTCTTTCTTTCTTTCTTTCTTTCTCTCTCTCTCTTTCTTTCTTTCCCTTCCTCCCTCCCTCCTGCCCTCCCTCCTACCCTCCCTCCCTCCCTTCCTTCCTTCCTTCCTTCCCTTCCTTCCTTCCTTCCTTCTCCTTCCTTCCTTCCTTCCTTCCTTCCTTCCTTCCTTTCTTTCTTTCTTTCTTTCTTCTTCTTTCTTTCTTTCTTTTCTTTCTTTCTTTCTTTCCTTCTTTCTCTCTCTCTCTCTTTCTTTCTTTTCCCTTCCTCCCTCCCTCCTGCCCTCCTCTCCTACCCTCCCTCCTCCTCCTTCCTTCCTTCCTTCCTTCCTTCCTTCCCTTCCTTCCTTCCTTTCTTCCTTCCTTCCTTCCTTCCTTCCTTTCTTTCTTTCTTTCTTTCTTTCTTTCTTTCTTTCTTTCTTTCTTTCTTTCTTTCTCTCTCTCTTTCTCTTTCTTTCTTTCCTTCCTTCCATTGTTTCTTCCTTCCTTCCATCATTTCTTCCTTCCTTCTTCCCTCCCTCCCCTTCCTTCCTTCCTTCCTTCCTTCCCTTCCTTCCTTCCTCCCCCTCCCTCCCTCCCCCTCCTTCTTCCTTTCCTTTCCTTCCTTCCTTCCTTCCTTTCTTCCTTTCCTTCCTTCCTTCCTTCCTTCCTTCCTTCCTTCCTTCTTTTCCTCCCTCCCTCCTTTCCTTCCATTCCTATCTTTTCTTTCCGTCACACCTGGCAGTGTCCAGGGCTTACTCCTGACTCTGTGCTCAGGGATCACTCCTGACAGGGCTTGGGGTGTGTGTAGGGGAGGTTCATACAGGGAGTCAGAGGTCAGACCCGAGTCAGCCCTGTGCAGGGGCAAGTGTTCGCACGCACTGGGCGATCTCTCAGCCCCATGTGGAAGCCCCCTTTTTCAGGCGATCTGCCTGACTGGCTGCCCTGGGGTGCGTGTCCTGGTGTGTGCGTGACTGCTGAGTCCTTGAGATACCTTCAGTGTTTCTCCCTTTCACCAGCTGAGGGACATTTGGGTGGTCCTAGGGGGGGGGATTGTGGATAAAGTCATCTTAAACATTGCTGTACAAGTTTTAGTGTGAATATAAATGTTCATTTATTTTGGATAAATATTTGGGAGTGGGATTTTGGGTCATATGGTAAATTCATTTCACATTAAAAAGAAACAGCAAACCTAAAATTGCTCTACAAATACCAAGTCTTAAAAATATAAAGCAAAAGGCTGGCAAACTCTTCTCTAACTAACGTTGCAAAGCTCAGGAGGTAAGTTTGCCTGTCTGTGACCAGGTTTATCCCCTAACAACTACCTCCCCTCCCAGCCCCAATCCTCAACACATACACCACACACAGAGACACACACGTACACACACTCACACATGCACAGTTAACATTCACACACTCACACACTCACACACAGAATCATATGCACACTCACACATACACTTGTGCACATACACACTCATATACTGTACACACATACACTCACAATCTCACAAACACACGTGAACACACATGTACATACGCACACACTCACACACATCAGTGCACACACATTCATGTGCACACACACTCACACACAAGCACACACATTCATGTGCACACACACACACTCACACAAGCACACACATATACATATGCACACACTCACACACATGAGCACACATACACTCACATGCACACACACAAGCACACACACACATACATACGCACACATGAGCGCACACACACTCACATGCACACACACTCACACAAGTGTTTCAGATGCAGTACAGGCTCTGGATCTGACCCCTGGCACTGCATGCCCTCATAGCACTGTTGCCCACAGCCCTGGTAGCCCCAGAACCCCTGGGGAGCCACCTCCCCGATGTTCTATTTTGCACCCCACCAGCTCTGTGTGGACTCCAGTTGCTCAGCATCTTCGCAAACACTTGGTGTTGTCAGCTTTCTAATTTTGATCATTCTCTATCTCCATAGTAGGTTCTTATTGTAGCTGAATTTGTTCCTGCTAGCCTTAATACCTGCACATCTCTGTCTCTCTCTTCAATCTTTCACATGTTTCCTTTTCTTTTGTGAGAGAGCAGCACACCCAGCAGCACTCAGAGCTTCCTCTGAGCTTAGGGATCATTCCTGGTAGTGCTCAGGGACCGTATGGGATGGTGGGGATGGAACCAGGGTCAGCTGTGTGCAAGGCAAGCGCGCCTTAACCTCTGGTCCAGTTCTCAGGACCATCTTTTGTTCATCTTCTCTTTTATTTTCCTCCCTTAACCCCCCACTTTATTTTTCTTTTCTTTCCAGTGTCAGAGATTTTGAACCTGGGGCCTGTCACAGGCTTGGTCCTGCTCCGTGACACAGGCCCGGCTCCTGACAGTCTCTCAGGCTGACCCAGACTCGGCTCCTGCTCCGCGGCTGAGCTTGTCCCTCACCCACTGCCTTTTCCGGCGCTGAAGTGTCTCTTGTATTACTCCTGCATTTTTGAACGTGGTTTATAATAGATACAAATCTCTCGTCAGATAGCTTTCTTTCTTTTTTTTTTTTTTTCAAACAAAGCCCTTCTGACTGATGTAAATGATCGAAGTAATCGTCAGCTCCAGGCACCCTGCTGCTCTCTCAGGGCCACACCCTTCTGCTTGGTGACAAACTACTGAATGATTTGGTCTCCACATCCCTGAACCACATTCTCCACAAGAGAGAGACTATTAGCTTCAATTATTTGGGGTAGGGGTGGGGGGATCTTTCAAGCAGTGATCAGGAAGCCCTAGGAACCCTCCTAGATGCATATAAAGCTCAGAGAGATAGAGAGACAGACAGACAGAGACACAGAGAGAGAGAGAGAGAGAGAGAGAGAGAGAGAGAGAGAGAGAGAGAGAGAGAGAGAAATTAGAAAGAGGATTAGGCATCCGGGTTTACACCTGGCAATCCTCGTGGGACCATATGGTGCTGGGAATCAAACCTTGTGCCCTAATCCCTGTTCTCCGTGGCCTGGGAGATCTTTTTCAAGAACCTCAGTAACTACATGGCGCGAGGGTACCCTGGGCTGCTCCAGGAAGGAACTCAGCCTCTTTTGTGGAGTTGTTTCTCCCCACATTCTGTCCCTGCCTCTTGAGAATAGATGCTGCCCCCTCATTGCATCAGCCCTGGTGTACTGACCGCCCAGTCACGAAATCAAGTTCACAGCCAGATGCTTCAGAGGCCGGACAGGACTGCGGAAGGACACGCAGCCTGGGGTGCGAGGACTCATTTGCTTCTGTGCCATCCTAAGTTCATTCATGGGGTAAATCACCAGGTATCCGTGACCCCTCGATGAATTGAGATTTCTATGACTTGGCAACTCCTACGTTTGCATTCAAGGCCTTTGCAAAGAGGATTGGGGTGGCCTGCTGCCTGGAAACTCTCTGGCAGAGCTGAAAACCCTATTAATAGATTAATAAGGTGGCAGGCACTGGTGCCGGCCTTTCCCGAGCACTCCATTTTAGAGACTGTACGTGTATCATGTCTTTGCAGAGGAAAACTCTAGGCAAAATGGATCGGGTATAGGCACATGGGATGGGGCGGGCGGGGAGGAAGGTGGATGCCCTTCATTAATCTGTTAATGAATCTGTTAATCCACCTTTATTAATCCATTAAACCAGCGGGACTGCAGGGGAGGAAACGCAGGCGGGACTGCGAGTTAAGCCAGAGAGGGCAGTGCCAGCATTCTGCCACCATTTTCTCTTTGTTTCCTCTTTGCTTTTCCTTTTTTTTTCTTTCTTTTTTTGGCTTTTTGGGTCACACCTGGCAATGCTCAGGGGTTACTCCTGGCTCTGCACTCAGGAATTACTCCTGGCAGTGCTCGGAGGACCCTATAGGATGCCAGAGATCAAACCTGGGTTGTCCACATGCAAGGCAAATGCCCTTCTCACTGTGCTATTGCTCTGGCCCTTTTTGGCTACTGTTGTTGAGAAGACCAGGAGTCCTGTTCATGTTGTATGTGTGCGCGTGCGCATGCACGCACATGTATGTATTTGCTCAGGTTGCGGAGTTCGCTCTGGCCTACAAATAGGTTGTGATGCTCACTCACTTGCCCTCAGGACTGACCAGGGTTGTGGTTGGTTCAGTGTGGGGTTCAGTGCTCGCCTGAAGATTTGGGCGCTGCCCACACACTTGCCTCCAGGGCACTCGTGATTGCTGGACTCACACTCAGACCTGTACCCTCTGCCCCTCAGATCCTCCTCTCTGGGAGGCAAGAGGCCAGCATTGTGCTCTGACATGGGGATGGCACCAGCAAGCAGATACTCGGCTCGGCCCCTGCCACCTTGCCTCCTCCTGGCCCCCTCATCAAGCTGTTCAAAATGTGGATCTCATCCAGGTTTGCTCCTGGAGCACCTATGAGGCCAGACTGTGCTGGGAAGCCCGGAGGCAGAGACTGAGCAGGGAAGACACTGATGAGTCTGAGGTGACTCTCTGTCGTCCTGTCCACAGGCAGCTGGACCTGTCTGAGGTGACTCTCTGTCGTCCTGTCCACAGGCAGCTGGACCTGTCTGAGGTGACTCTGTGTCATCCTGTCCACAGGCAGCTGGACCTGTCTGAGGTGACTCTGTGTCGTCCTGTCCACAGGCAGCTGGACCTGTCTGAGGTGACTCTGTGTCGTCCTGTCCACAGGCAGCTGGACCTGTCTGAGGTGACTCTGTGTCGTCCTGTCCACAGGCAGCTGGACCTGTCTGAGGTGACTCTGTGTCGTCCTGTCCACAGGCAGCTGGACCTGTCTGAGGTGACTCTGTGTCGTCCTGTCCACAGGCAGCTGGACCTGTCTGAGGTGACTCTGTGTCGTCCTGTCCACAGGCAGCTGGACCTGTCTGAGGTGACTCTGTGTCGGTCCTGTCCACAGGCAGCTGGACCTGTCTGAGGTGACTCTGTGTCGTTCTGTCCACAGGCAGCTGGACCTGTCTGAGGCAACTTTGTGTCATCCTGTCCATAGTCAGTCGGACCTATGAACTTAAGCACTCAAGAAAAGTCAGGGGCTGGAGAGACAGTGCAGTGGGGGGGCTGTTTGCCTTGCATGTGGCTGACTGGGTTCAGTCCCTGGCATCTCATATAGGTCCCCCTATGGGCGTAATTATACCGCCAGGAGTAATTCCTGAGTGTAAAGTTGGTAGTAACCCCTGAGTGAAGAAGAATGAGGAGGTGGAGGAGGAAGAGGAAGAAGAGGGAAGAAGAGGAAGAAGAAGAAGAGGAGAAGAAAAAGAGGAAGAGGAAGAAGAAGAAGATGAGAAGGAGGAGGGGGGGGATGAGGGAGGAGAAGGAGGAGGAGGATGAGGAGAGGAGGAGGAGGGAGGAGGAGGAGGAGGAGGAGGAGGAGGAGGAGGAGGAGGAAAATTGTTGTTGCCACAGTAGGCACAGCATCGTCTTGCATACAAAGGCCTGGCTTTGTGCCCGATGCCACATGGTACCCAAAAAGCACAACCAAGAGCAAGCCCTGAGCGCCAAGCTCGAGCTGCCCCAGGAGCCACTTGGAATGTCCCCCAAGACGAACCAAAAGCACACCTAAAAGGCACAGGGCAGTTTTTTGGGAACCCCAAAACCATGACCAGTGTTTGTCCCTGCCCTCTTGCAGGTTTCCTCATACTG
>JAJIBD010012914.1:0-28507 GCA_021461705.1 Cryptotis parvus | reverse complement strand
GAGAGCCAGGACTAATTCCCAGGTGCAGAGCCAGTACTTAATTCCTGAACAGAGAGCCAGGAGTAACCCCAAGTGCAGAGCCAGGAGTAATTCCCCGAGTGCAGAGCCGGGAGTAATTCCTGAGTGCAGAGCCAGGAGTAATTCCTGAGTGCAGAGCCAGGAGTAATCCTGAGTGCAGAGCCAGGAGTAATTCCGGTGCAGAGCCAGTAGTTAATTCCTGAGCAGAGAGCCAGGAGTAATTCCTGACTGCACAGTAGGGAGTAATTCCCGAGTGCAGAGCCAGGAGTAATTCCTGAGTGCAGAGCCAAGAGTAATTTCTGAGTGCAGAGCCAGGAGTAATCCCCGAGTGCAGAGCCAGGACTAATTCCCGGTGCAGAGCCAGTAGTAAATTCCTGAGCAGAGAGCCAGGAGTAATTCCTGAGTGCACAGCCAGGAGTAATTCCCGAGTGCAGAGTTAGGAGTAATTCCTGAGTGCAGAGCCAGGAGTAATTCCTGAGTGCAGAGTCAGGAGTAATCCTGGAGTGCAGAGCCAGGACTAATTCCCGGTGCAGAGCCAGTAGTAAATTCCTGAGCAGAGAGCCAGGAGTAATTCCTGAGTGCAGAGCCAGGAGTAATCCTGAGTGCAGAGCCAGGAGTAATTCCTGAGTGCAGAGCCAGGAGTAATCCTGAGTGCAGAGCCAGGAGTAATCCTGAGTTCAGAGTCAGGAGTAACTCTAGGAGTAATTACTGAGTGCAGAGTCAGGAGTAATCCTAAGTGCAGAGACAGAAGTAATCCTGAGTGCAGAGTCAGAAGTAACTCCAGGAGTAATTCCTGAGTGCAGAGCCAGGAGTAATTCCTGAGTGCAGAGCCAGGAGTAATTCCCTAGTGCAGAGCCAGGAGTACTTTCCGAGTGCACAGCCAGGAGTAATTCCTGACTGCAGAGCCAGGAGTAATTCCTGAGTGCAGAGCCAGGAGTAATTCCTGAGTGCAGAGCCAGGAGTAATTCCTGAGTGCACAGCCAGGAGTAATCCTGAGTGCACAGCCAGGAGTAATTCCTGAGTGCAGAGCCAGGAGTAATTCCTGAGTGCAGAGTCAGGAGTAATCCTGAGTGCAGAGCCAGGAGTAATTCCTGAGTGCAGAGCCAGGAGTAATTCCTGAGTGCAGAGCCAGGAGTAATTCCCGAGTGCAGAGCCGGGAGTAATCCCCGAGTGCAGAGCCAGGAGTAATTCCCGAGTGCAGAGCCGGGAGTAATCCCCGAATGCAGAGCCAGGAGTAATCCCCGAGTGCAGAGCCAGGAGTAATTCCCGAGTGCAGAGCCAGGAGTAATTCCCGAGTGCAGAGCCAGGAGTAATTCCTGACTGCAGAGCCAGGAGTAATTCCTGAGTGCAGAGCCAGGAGTAATTCCTGACTGCACAGCAGGGAGTAATTCCCGAGTGCAGAGCCAGGAGTAATTCCAAGTGCAGAGCCAGGAGTAATTCCCGAGTGCAGAGCCAGGAGTAATTCCTGACTGCAGAGCCAGGAGTAATTCCTGAGTGCAGAGCCAGGAGTAATCCCCGAGTGCAGAGCCAGGACTAATTCCTGGGTGCAGAGCCAGTAGTTAATTCCTCATCAGAGAGCCAGGAGTAATTCCTGACTGCACAGCCAGGAGTAATTCCCGAGTGCAGAGCCGGAGTAATTCCTGAGTGCAGAGTCAGGAGTAATCCTGAGTGCAGAGCCAGGAGTAATCCTGAGTTCAGAGTCAGGAGTAACTCCAGGAGTAATTACTGAGTGCAGAGCCAGGAGTAATTCCTGAGTGCAGAGCCAGGAGTAATTCCCGAGTGCAGAGCCAGGAGTAATTCCCGAGTGCAGAGCCAGGAGTAATTCCCAGAGCAGAGCCAGGAGTAATTCCCGAGTGCAGAGCCAGGAGTAATTCCCGAGTGCAGAGCCAGGAGTAATTCCTGAGTGCAGAGCCAGGAGTAATTCCTGAGTGCAGAGCCAGGAATCACTCCTGGCAGGGCTCTGGGGACCCTATGGGACACTGGAGATGGGCCCAGGTTGGCCACGTGCAAGGTAAACACCTGCTCTACTATCACTCCGGGCATCTGATTGGTCCTCTATAAACCCTTATTTGCATACCCAGTCCAATTGGTTCCCACAAACATCATTTGCATACAGACACATCTGCAGTCTCATGGGTCGGATGCAACCTGATGCCTTTTTGGGCCACACCCAGCGATGCTCAGGGGTTGCTCCTGGCTCTGCACTCAGGAATTACTCCAGGGGGTGCCCAGGGGACCCTATGGGATGCTGGGATAGAACCCAGGTTGGTCACGTGCAAGGCAAACGCCCTCCCTGCTCTACTATAGCTCCGGCCTCTCATTGGTCCTCTATAAACCTTTATTTGCATACCCAGTCCTATTGGGTCCACAAACATCATTTGCATATAGACACATCTGCAGTCTCATGGTCGATGCAATCTGATTGGTCCTCTATAAACCCTTATTTGCATACCCAGTCCGATTGGTTCCCCATATCCCATCATTTGCATACAGACACATCTTCAGTCTTGTTGGTCAGATGCAATCTGGATTGGTCCTCTAGAAACCCTTTATTTGCATACCCAGTCCGATTGGCTCCCCACATCCCGCCATTTGCATACAGACACATCATCCGGCAGTCTCATTGGTCGGATGCAACCTGATGCCTTTTTGGGCCACACTCAGCGATGCTCAGGGGTTGCTCCTGGCTCTGCACTCAGGAATTACTCCTGGGGGGTGCTCAGGAGACCCTATGGGATGCCGGGGATGGAGCCCAGGTCAGCTGTGTGCAAGGCAGCCACTCTTCCTGGCCCATTCTGCTTTATTAAAACCCCTTTCTCCCTCCAACCCGATCATGCACACGCACACACGCACACACACGTATGTGCACACATGCATGTGGACCCCAACCCCGGCGCGTGAGACTGAGAAGTGAGACCACGCAAGAGGGGCGGCTCTTACCTCGCAAAAAGCTCTGGCACTGCTGTCTGCTGACGTCCCAGGAATCCCGGCACGGCTCCAGGCACTGCGGAGAGAGAGCAGACAGACGGCAGTGAGGACCTGCCGTGGGACCCAGCCTGGACACCCGGTACAGCGTGGACGCAGAGACTACAGCAGGTGGCCCTGAGGATCTGAGGCAGACCCTGACCCCTCACGCCGGCCAAGCCGTGGACTCCTGTCCACTTCTTTATGTCTTGGTTTGGGGGCTATACCGAGGGGTGTCCAGAGTCAAATTGCAACCAGCCGGTCCGGGATAGCTCAACATCTCATCTCCTTCAACAGCTTCTCCAGAAAATCCTGATATTCAGTGACATTATTTTTAAAGACTAGTTTTGTGGGCAGTTTGGGGATGGGGGGGCCACCCCTAGGGATGGCCAGCAGCTACAGCTTGTTCTCTGCACTGTCCACTTCTGGCCATGCTCTGTGGACCATCACGGTCCCGCCATGAACGTTCATGACTGCGTGTGGGGAGCAAACATCTCACCGCCTGGGCTATCCCCAGGGACCACCGTGGGCAAGCCCTGAGCAGTGTAGATTGTGTGTTGTGACACGCATGCAGTCACTGTCAAAACGTGGCACCTCGTGTGGGACTGTGGTGGATTTGGCACTGAGGGACAGTGAGGATGGGGGTGTAAGCCCCTAACCCACTGGGCGTTGCTTGCTCGCCTGCATCCGTTTCCATCGCTCTGTGTTGGACGGTTTAGGCTGTGATATTCCCCTGACGCGGGCACACTCCAATTTCGCCGCACTCCTTCTCAAACCAGGAGCTGCCCAATGTTTTCCCCCCCTGAGGCCAGCGCCTCGACTGGCCGAAGTTTACTCGTGTGTATTTGTAACTCAAGCATGTTTGCAAATGAATCCCTTCTCACTACCCAAGCCCCTGATTGCTTCCTTTGGCACACTCTCGAACCTGGGTTCCATCCCCAGCATCCCATATGGTCCTGTGAGCACTGCCAGGAGTAATTCCTGAGTGCAGAGCCAGGAGCAACCCCTGAGCATCGCTGGGTGTGGACCAAAAAGGCATCAGGTTGCATCCGACCAATGAGACTGCAGATGATGTGTCTGTATGCAAATGACGGGATGTGGGGAGCCAATCGGACTGGGTACGCAAATAAGGGTTTATAGAGGACCAATCAGATTACACCCAACCCATGAGACTGCAGATGTGTCTGTATGCAAATGATGGGATGTGGTGAGCCAATCGGACTGGGTATGCAAATAAGGGTTTATAGAGGACCAATCAGGTTACACCCGACCCATGAGACTGCGATGTGTCTGTATGCAAATGATGGGATGTGGGGAACCAATCGGACTGGGTATGCAAATAAGGGTTTATAGAGGACCAATCAGATTGCACCCGACCCATGAGACTGCGATGTGTCTGTATGCAAATGATGGGATGTGGGGAACCAATGGGACTGGGTATGCAAATAAGGGTTTATAGAGGACCCATCAGATTGCATCCAACCTATGAGACTGCAGATGTGGCTATATGCAAATGACGGGATGTGGGAATCCAATCGGACTGGGTATGCAAATAAGGGTTTATAGAGGACCAATCAGAGGCCGGAGTGATAGTAGAGCAGGGAGGGCGTTTGCCTTGCACACAGGCAACCTGGGTTGATCCCCAGCATCCCTAAGGAAAAAAAAAACAAGGAGGAAGATTTCAAAGCAGGCAAGAGGAACAGGACGAAAAAGGAGGGGGACGGGAGAGAGAAAGAGAGAGAGAGGAGGGAGGAAGAGGAAACAAAGAGGAAGAGAGGAA
This sequence comes from Cryptotis parvus, assembly GCA_021461705.1. NCBI lineage: Eukaryota > Metazoa > Chordata > Mammalia > Eulipotyphla > Soricidae > Cryptotis > Cryptotis parvus. The sequence goes on along the minus strand of JAJIBD010012914.1, from coordinate 23,745 downwards.
GGAAAGAGAGGGAGAAGGAGAGAGAGAGAGAGAGAGAGAGAGAGAGAGAGAGAGAGAGAGAGAGAGAGAGAGAGAAAAGGAAAGTTCCTGCCATAGACGCCGGGCGTGGACGGACACGGTGTTGGGAAACGTGCCATGGTGAAGGGAAGGGGTGTTGGATCATGGTCTAACTGACCCCCAATCGTGAACAACTTTGTAACTGCTCACTGTGATTCAATAAGAAGGAAAAAAGAAGAAGGGAGCCGAGCTCCGGCCGGGCTAAGACCCATCCATGCCTGGAAGCGACGCGTCCACGGGGCCGTGGACACTCAGGTGTGTTTGCTGTGTCTTACTTAGCAAGAGGGACTGAGGCTGGGACAGGCCGAGGAATTCCCGGTGACCAGCCTGAGTCCCCCGTGCTGGCACGCTCAGCCAAGGGTCTTGCCTGCCTCAGGCCTGCTGCTGACGCGATAAGGCCTGAGATAAGGCCTCGGAGAGGGAATCGGTGACTTCAAACCCTCTGCCAAAGAGCAGATGGAAATGACGCAATGAGAAACTATTCAGGTCACCCCGAACGCACCAGACGGCTCAGATTCCAAGGTATTTCTGTCATCCCCTCTGATAGGGCTTAAGGCTTTTTAAATCACCAGCAAAAAGGCAGCCAACGCTTTGTGAGCTGGAGAACGAAAGAAAAAAAATGCCCGACTGATTGCTTCGCCGGCCGACCATCTGGATGACAATTCCATCAGACAATCCCATGGCCTACATTTCACGGCTTTCATTAAGGCGTGCTAAAGGCAACAGTGGTTCAAGAGGGATTCCAATACAATCAGAAGGGAAAAAAATTATACGCATGTATGCATTTCCCACAGAATCCAAACTTTAAAACACGTGCAATCATCGAGAACCCAAAATTACACAACGGCTGATGAATCCCAGCCCGGGAAGCCAGAGCGGGCGCTTGACGCCAACTCTGCTCCATGGACAGGCAGACTCAGTAAATGACAGCTCAGCGGAGGCGCCCAGGATGGGAGACGGGGACCAAGAAGCAAAGACAGACCAGCTGAGAGCTGGTTCCCAGCGCTGACCAGCATCTGTGCCCACGGAGCTGGCAGAGCGGCACAGTGGGAAAGAGAGGCTGGGAATGCCGGTTGGGAGCGGATGCCAGATCATGCAGAAGCCGGTCACGGCTGTGGCACCTGGCTCGGCAGCTCAGCCAAGTGTGGAAGTAGCAAGGCCAGGTGCTGAGCTGCAGTGGACATGTCCTAGCCTGTATCACCCATTCTTCTGAGGCCGGATGAGCCAACAAATCCCCACCAAGGGCAGAGCAAGGGGGAGAGAAAAGACGCTTTATAATACAACAGGCAAAGGAGAGATGCGGTTGTGAATGCCAATGGGAACCTTGATTTCCCGGGTAGGGCCCCCAGCAGGACAAAAGAAGGGGGGTCTCAGGTGGACGCCAGGGAAGCAGAGCTGCCCGCTGGGCGCCTGCCCTCCCCTGAGCACGCAGAGGAAGATTCTCTCCCGGACATGCTGTGACTTGGAGCCACCTTCCTTGAGGACAGATAAGGACCTGCCCGGAACTCTCGGCCACCTGAATGTGGACCTCACAGGACATAATCTCCCGAGGTGACCACCATCTCCGTGGACACGGCTTCCATTTGCCATGAGGGTGACGGGCACAGAAAGGCCTCCGGACACAGCCAGCCCGGCCTGCTGTGCTTTCTGGGGTCCATAAGGGTCCAGCAGCGTGGACACAGGCTGCTGAGCGAGTTGGGGAGTGATTGCAAGGGGTCTCTGCTCCTTCTGCTGGGTCGTTCACTCACTTCCCTGTGACATTCATTCATTCATTCATTCATTCATTCACTCACTCATTCATTCATTCACTCATTCATTCATTCACTCATTCATTCATTCACTCACTCATTCACTCATTCTCTCCTTCCGCCAGCAGTGGCTGAGCCCCGTGTCCGCAGGTGACCCCCGAGGGAGATGTGGCTGGCCTCTGAGCTCTGCCAAACCCACCTCAGGCCTTCCGCAGACTGGGAAAGCGAAGCAATGAGCTGCTGGCATGTGGGCTTTGGAAGACGCTGGGGAGGGTCTCGGGCCACACTGCGGCGGGCATCAGCATCTGTCTCTGACCCTGCTTTGATCCTCTAGGGCCACCCGAGCACCAACAGGAATGACCTCTGAGCACAGAGGGGGTCAGCCAGAACAGCCCCCAAGTGTGACCCCCAAAACAAGGTTGAGAACTAAGTCACGCTAGGGGCATATGCATCCGACCAATGAGACTGCAGATGTGTCTGTATGCAAATGACGGGATGTGGGGAACCAATCGGACTGGGTATGCAAATAAGGGTTTATAGAGGGCCAATCAGGTTGCATCCGACCAATGAGACTGCAGATGTGTCTGTATGCAAATGATGGGATGTGGGGAACCAATCGGACTGGGTATGCAAATAAGGGTTATAGAGGACCAATCAGATTGCATCCAACCAATAGAGAGTGCAGATGTATAGTGTCTGTATGCAAATGACAGGGATGTGGGAACCAATCAGGACTGGGTATGCAAATAAGGGTTTCTAGAAGGACCAATCAGATTGCATCCGACCAATGAGAGTGCAGATGTGTCTGTATGCAAATGACAGGGTGTAGGGAACCAATCAGACTGGGTATGCAAATGAGGGTTTCTAGAGGACCAATCAGATTTCATACGGACCAAAGAGACTGCAGATGTGTCTGTATGCAAATGACGGGATGTGGGGAACCAATCGGACTGGGTATGCAAATAAGGGTTTCTAGAGGACCCATCAGATTGCATCCAACCAAAGAGAGGATGTGTCGTATGCAAATGACGGGGTGTGGGGAGCCAATCAGACTGGGTATGCAAATCAGGGTTTATAGAGGACCAATCAGAGGCCCGGGAGTAGGGAGGGCCTTTGCTGACGTGACCACTTGGTTCCATCCCCAGCATCCCATAGGGGCTGCTCGAGCACCCCAGGAGTACCTGAGTGCAGAGCCAGGAGGAACCCTGAGTATCCCAAGTGGTATCCAAAAGGCAATCAGGTTGCATCCAACCAATGAGACTGCAGATGAGGTGTCTGTATGCAAATGACGGGGTGTGCGGGAGCCAATCGGACTGGGTATGCAAATAAGGGCTTATAGAGGACCAATCAGAGGCCGGAGCGATAGTACAGCAGGGAGGGCGTTTGCCTTGCACGTGACCAACCTGGTTCCATCCCAGCATCCCATAGGGTCCCCTGAGCACCCCCAGGAGTAATTCCTGATGCAGAGCCAGGAGGAGCCCTTGTAGAACCCCCCAAACAAAATAAGGCAGGTGAGACTTACAGGAAATGTGGGAACGCTGCCCCATCCCGCTCTGAGCACAGAAGGGCGAGAAGCAAGGCAAACGCCTCCCCCTCTCTGAATTGCTCTAGCCCCCACCCACCAAGGTTTCTGCCCGGGAGAATTCTGACATGTTCCCCGCCAAGAGCCAGGATGAGAGCCGGGTGCTCTGGAAGCCGGCTTCCTTCCTTTTCTTTCCAGAGCCCGGTCAGGAGATGCATCCCAGCTCATCCCTATTAATTCGGCGCCTCCTTTATTTTCCATTTCATTGGAGAAGAAAGCAGATCCCCCCTTTAGTTCCAGTCTCTCAGGCAAATGCCAATAAAGGCTTGCAAAGTGCCAGTTCACTGCCAAGCTTCCCAGGGCGCTGGGTGGGCACCGCTGAGCGCTTCCTGTGGGCAGCCAAGAGAGATGAACCCACCGCCCGGAGGGTGGGCAGCTGGGCTCGGGGCAATGCTGTCCCAGAAAGAGTTTCCGTGGAATGATTTTTATTAAAAAAAAAAAGCTAAGGCATGATTTCTATGTAATTTTTGTTTGGATTGTCCAGTCTGGGTGTCAAGAATCAGCTTGGAGGCCCATGGTGGCTTAAAGAACTAGCAACAGCCCGACCCCATGGCTTTCCATTACCCACGGTTTATTAAGCAAGCCCGGAACGTTCATGCCCTGATACCTGTGAGGGAGGCACCGTCCAGGCGGGCACCAGCAGGTCAGCTTGGTGACGCTGAAGCTTGCCCTGAACATGTTGCTGGACCCCCGGCCCGGCCTCTAAGCCCCTCACCCAGCCTCTAAACCTCCCTCCCACAGCCCTAAATCGGTACAGAAACGGTTACAATCTTGGGTGTTGAACAAAGCGCGGGGTGTCCTGCCAAAATGGTCCCAAAATAATGACATCTCTGGCCGGCGGCCCGTGCAAGCAACAGCTGAACAATCCCGGGTCAGCCACAAGGAATGAGCAAGCCAGGATGGGACAACAGCGTCAGGCCACCCCCCCCCCCATCTCATATCATACACCAGCTCCCCGTGAGACCGTCGGGGGATCAGGACCCCCAAAACAACGGCCCCCGCCCCACTACATAACCCACAGAACCAGAGTTGAGCCCTAGGCACTTCCAGCTGCGCCCCCCACTACAAATAATAGAAAACAAATAGAAACAAGAGAACAAGAACATCCATGAAGGTGGCTGGAGAGACGGGGTCCCTGTGGTCACTGGGGGTCAGCTCCGGCCTCTCGTCCTCGTGACTTGAAGGGGCACCCGCAGAAGTGAGTTTCCGCGCCACAAGTGCTGGGGGGGGGGGGACGGCAGGTAGGACAGAGACGGGACCACTATGATGGTTGGAAACGATCACTCTGGACAAGAAGTACTGAATGCAGGGAGAGACATGTCGGGCAGTTTCAGGATCTGTATTGAAAGCCATAATACCCGAAACGGGGGAGAGAGAGACAGAGACAGAGAGAAAGGAGAGACAGTGACAGACAGAGACAGAGAAAGCAAAGAGAGAGGAGAAACAGAGAGAGAGGAGAAATAGAGAGACAGAGACAGAAAGAAGAGAGAGACAGAGACAGACAGAGACCAAGACAGAGAAAGCAAAGAGAGAGGAGAAACACAGAGAGAGGAGAAATAGAGAGAGACAGAGACAGAGAGAAAGGAGAGAGAGACAGAGACAGGCAGAGACCGAGACACAGAGAGAAAAGCAAAGATAGCGGAGAAACAGAGAGGAGAAATAGAGAGAGACAGAGACAGAGAGAAAGGAGAGACAGAGACAGACAGGGACCGAGATACAAGAGAAAGCAAAGAGAGAGGGAGAAACAGAGAGAGACAGAGATAAAAGGAGAGAGAGAAAGGAGAGACAGAGAAAGACAGAGGACCAAGACACAGAGAGAAAGCAAAGGAGGGGAGAAACAGAGAGACAGAGACAAAGAGAAAGAAAGAGAGAGAAGAGACAGACAGAGACCAAGACAGAGAAAGCAAAAGAGAGAGGAGAAACAGAGAGAGAGGGAGAAAAGAGAGAGACAGAGACAGAGAGAAAAGGAGAGACAGAGACAGACAGAGACCAAGACACAGAGAGAAAGCAAAGAGAGAGGAGAAACAGAGAGAGAGACAGAGACAAAGAGAAAGGAGAGGGAGAGAGAGATAGAGACAGACAGAGACCAAGACAAGAAAGCAAAAGAGGAGAAACAGAGAGAGAGAGAGAGAGAATAGAGAGAGACAGAGACAGAGAGAAAGGAGAGACAGAGACAGACAGAGACCAAGACACAGAGAGAAAGCAAAAGAGAGAGGAGAAAACAGAGAGAGAGACAGAGACAAAGAGAAAGGAGAGAGAGAGAGAGATAGAGACAGACAGAGACCAAGAAGAGAAAGCAAAGAGGAGAAAGAGAGAGAGAGAGGAGAAACAGAGAGAGGAGAAATAGAGACAGAGACAGAGAGAAAAGAGAGAGAAGAGACAGAAGAGACCGAGACACAGAGAAAAGCAAGAAGAGGAGAAACAGAGAGAGGGAGAAACAGAGAGAGACAGAGACAGAGAGAAAGGAGAGAGAGACAGAGACAGACAGAGACCAGACAAGAGAAAAGCAAGAGAGGGAGAAACAGAGAGAGACAGAAAGAGAAGAAGGGAGAGAGACAGAGAGGAGAAAAAAGCAAAGAGAGGAGAAAGACAGAGAGGGAGAATAGAGACAGAGAAGAGAGAAAAAGAGAGAGACAGAGAAGAAGGCCGAGACAAAGAGAAAGAAAAGAGCGGAGAAACAGAGAGAGGAGAAATAGAGAGAGACAGAGACAGAGAGAAAGGGAGAGAGACAGGACAGAGACCGAGACACAGAGAGAAGAAGAGAGAGGAGAAACAGAGAGGACAGAGACAAAGAGAAAGAGAGAGAGATAGAGAAGACAGAGACCAAGACAGAGAAAGCAAAGAGAGAGGGGAGAAACAGAGAGAGAGAGAGGAGAAACAGAGAGAGAGAAGAAATAGAGACAGAGACAGAGAGAAAAGGAGAGAGACAGAGACAGAGACCGAGACACAGAGGAAAGCAAGAGAGAGGAGAAACAGAGAGAGGAGAAATAGAGAGAGACAGAGACAGAGAGAAAGGAGAGAGAGACAGAGACAGACAGAGACCGAGACAAGAGAAAAAGCAAAAGGAGAGGAGAAACAGAGAGAGGGAGAAATAGAGAGAGACAGAGACAGAGAAGAAAGGAGAGAGAACAGAGAAGAGACGGTGAGGAAGAGAGGGAGAAGAGAGAGGAGAGAAGAGACAGAGACAGAGAGAAAGAAGAGAGAGACAGAGACAGACAGAGACCGAGACACAGAGAGAAAGCAAAGAGAGCGGAGAAACAGAGAGAGGAGAAATAGAGAGAGACAGAGACAGAGAGAAAGGAGAGACAGAGACAGACAGGGACCGAGATACACAGAGAAAGCAAAGAGAGAGGAGAAACAGAGAGAGACAGAGATAAAGAAAAGGAGAGAGAGAAAGGAGAGACAGAGAAAGACAGAGACCAAGACACAGAGAGAAAGCAAAGAGAGAGGAGAAACAGAGAGAGACAGAGACAAAGAGAAAGAAGAGAGAGAGAGAGACAGAGACCAAGACAGAGAAAGCAAAGAGAGAGGAGAAACAGAGAGAGAGGAGAAAGAGAGAGACAGAGACAGACAGAGAGAAAGGAGAGACAGAGACAGACAGAGACCAAGACACAGAGAGAAAGCAAAGAGAGAGGAGAAACAGAGACAGAGACAAAGAGAAAGGAGAGGGAGAGAGAGATAGAGACAGACAGAGACCAAGACAGAGAAAGCAAAGAGAGAGGAGAAACAAGAGAGAGAGAGGAGAAAGAGAGAGAGAGACAGAGACAGAGACAGAGAGAAAGGGAGAGAGACAGAGAAGAAGAGACAACACAGAGAGAAAGAAAAGAGAGGAGAAACAGAGAGAGAGGAGAAATAGAGAGAGACAGAGACAGAGAGAAAGGAGAGAGACAGAGACAGACAGAGACCGAGACACAGAGAAAAGCAAAGAGAGAGGAGAAACAGAGAGAGAGAGAGAAGAGAGAGAGAAGAGACAGAGAGAAAGAAGAGAGAGGACAGAGACAGACAGAGACAGAGAAAGCAGAGAGGAGAAACAGAGAGAGAGGAGAAATAGAGAGACAGAGACAGAACAGAAAGAAGAGAGAGACAGAGACAGACAGAGACCAAGACAGAGAAAGCAAAGAGAGAGGAGAAACACAGAGAGAGGAGAAATAGAGAGAGACAGAGACAGAGAGAAAGGAGAGAGAGACAGAGACAGGCAGAGACCGAGACACAGAGAGAAAGCAAAGATAGCGGAGAAACAGAGAGAGGAGAAATAGAGAGAGACAGAGACAGAGAAGAGACAGAGAGAAAGGAGAGACAGAGACAGACAGGGACCGAGACACACAGAGAAAGCAAAAGAGAGGAGAAACAGAGAGAGACAGAGAAAAGGGAGGAGGGAGGGGAGGGGGGGGGGGGGAGGGAGAGGGGGGGGGGGAGGAGGGGGGGGAGGGGGGGGGGCGGGGGAGGGGAGAGAGGGGGAGGAGGGCAGGAGGGGGAGACAGGCGGGGAGAAGAAAAGAGAGAGGAGAAAAGAGAGGAGAGAGAGAAAGGAGAGGGAGGAGAGAGAGGAAAGACAGAGACGGGGGCAAAGAGAGGGGAGAAAGGGCGGAAAGAAGAGGGAGAGATGGACAGACAGGACGAGGGAGAGAGGAGAAGGGGGGAGAAAGGGGAGAGACAGAGAGAAAGGAGAGAGGAGACAGGCGGAGAGGGGGGGAGGAGGGGCAGGACAGGGAAGAGGGGAGGGGGATAGAGAGAGAAGGCCGAGAGAGAAAGGGAGAGGGGGAGGAGAAATAGAGAGAGACAGAGACAGAGAGAGGGAGAGAGGCGAGGGGAGGGGGGAGAAGGGGGAGACAAAGGAAAGGAGGGGGAGAGGGAGAGGAAGAGGAGGAGGGGGAGAAAGGGAGAGGAGAGGGAGAAATAGAGAGACAGAGCGAGGAAAGGGAGAAGGGCGGCAGCAGAGGAGAGAGAGGGGGAAAGGGGGAGAGAAAAGAGAGAGGGGAGGGAGGAGACGCAGGGAGAAGGAAAGAGGGAGAGAGGAGAACGGGGGAGGAGACAGAGACAGAGAGAAAGAGAGAGAGACAGAGACAGACAGAGACCGAGACACAGAGAGAAAGCAAAGAGAGAGGAGAAACAGAGAGAGGGAGAAATAGAGAGAGACAGAGACAGAGAGAAAGGAGAGAGAGACAGAGACAGACAGAGACCGAGACACAGAGAGAAAAGCAAAGAGAGAGGAGAAACAGAGAGAGACAGAAACAGAGACAGAAAGGAGAGAGGACAGAGAGGAGAAAAAGAAAGAAGAGAGAGGGAGAAGAAGAGAGGAGAGATAGAGACAGAGACAGAGAGAAAGAAGAGAGAGACAGAGACAGACAGAGACCGAGACACAGAGAGAAGCAAAGGAGCGGAGAAACAGAGAGAGAGAAATAGAGAGAGAAGAGACAGAGAGAGGAGAGAGACAGAGACAGAGCGAGACAAGAGAGAAAGCAGGAGGAGAAACAGAGAGAGACAGAGACAGAGACAGAAATGAGAGAGAGAGGGAGAAACAGAGAGAGAGAGGAGGGAGAAGAAATAGAGAGACAGAGAGAGATAGAGAGAGAGAAATGCTGGGGACAGGTAAAGGGAATCAGGGGACATTGGAGGTGGGAAATGGATACTGGTGCCGCCCGGTGCTGGATCACTCTATGCCTGAAACCCACCCATGAACAATTTTGCAACTGTGCATCTCACTGTGATTTAAAAAATCATTTGTAAGTGAGCTTCTGTGGGCACCTCCCACCTCCCCCCCCAACCCCCGCCCACACACACACACACACACACACACACACACACACACAGAGTCTTGTGTAACCAATCCTGCCATTTCTGAGCTTTCAGATTCTCTCTGCTGCTCTCCCAGCAGAAAATGATTGACGCTGAGCGAGTGGCCACACATGGCCGAGAAGCCCCTTCCTCAGTGAGAAACGAGACTTTCGGGCGGGGCAGCCCTCCTCGTGCGTGTCCCCAGGACAGTGTGGACACAGAAATCAGATTTCGCTCCCTGGTCCCAAGCCAAACCTGCTGGCTACCATTTCATCATGCTTGCTTGCGCTCCCGTCGCAATGCATTTTGTGACGTCAGAGATGAAAGCCAGATCTCCTGCCCAAACCCTTCCACGACCTGCCCAGCTCCCAGCACGACTCTGAAGCATGTCGGGTCATCGGGGTACAAATGCTGCCAGTTCCCTGCGTGGGCCACCCCCACGGGGCCTGTCAGAGGGACACACGCTATCCCTGACCGGAATCACAAGTGCCTGGTCGCTATACTTGGACAGAGGCCCCCGACCTGGCACTCTGGGTGCCCGCATGAGGCTGCCCGCACCCCTCAAGGAGACTATAGCAGCCAAGGATGGTCCCGTGGGTCCCGACTCCGTGGTCAGAGATGTGGTACAGCCACGTGGCTGTATTCCCAAGCAAACCGATTCCGCCTGGCATCCTGGGGCCCTCGTGATGGCCGCCATGTTCCACAGGGCCGAGGAGGGAACGTGGGGCTGGGTCAGTACCAGGCTGCCGGCCAAGGCCATTCTGAGAGAAGCGACTCCAGGCATGTGAATACAAACCCACCCGGTGCACCGAGACGGCAGTTAGGGGCTCCTGGAACCCACACAATGAAAGGAATGCTTGAGTGGCCGAGAGGATCACAGTGATAGGAACCAGTGACTCAAATAATCACACACACACACACACACACACACAACCTGCTTTCCCACACCGTGAGATGACAAAGCCACATTCAATGACCCTGTGTTTTGGGGTCTTAAGGTGTCCTCCTGGGGGCTCCCAGCGCAGGCACGGGGCCTTCCCTCTCTCCCCATGGCCTCAAACACACAGGGAACAACCCAGCCAGAGATCCAGAAGGTCTTCTCCGGAGAAGAACCACAGCTACATTGCCCTAAGCCTTGCCACAAGACTCACATATTCCAAAATGCCTTACCACAAGAGGCATGTTTCCAGGAGACCTTTCCACGAGAGCCACGTTTCCAAAAGACCTTGCCACAAGAGCCACAATTCCCAATAGACCTTGCCACGAGAGCCACATTTCCCAGTAAACCTTGCCACAAGGACCACAATTCCCATTTCCCAGTAAACCTTACCACAGGAACCAAAATTCCAATAGACCTTGCCACAAGAGCCACATTTCCCAGTAAACCTTGCCACAAGAGCCACAATTCCCAATAGACCTTGCCACAAGAGTCACATTTCCCAACAAACCTTGCCACAAGGACCACAATTCCCAATAGACCTTGCCACGAGAGTCACATTTCCCAACAAACCTTGCTACAAGGACCACAATTCCCAATAGCCTTTGCCACGAGAGCCACATTTCCCAGTAAACCTTGCCACAAGGACCACAATTCCCAATAGACCTTGCCACGGAGAGCCACATTCCCCAGTAAACCTTGCCACAAGGGACCACAATTCCCAATATACCTTGCCAGGAGAGCCACATTTCCCAGTAAACCTTGCCACAAGGACCACAATTCCCAATAGACCTTGCCACGAGGCCACATTTCCCAGCAAACCTTGCCACAAGAGCCACAATTCCCCAATAGACCTTGCCACGAGAGTCACATTTCCCAACAAACCTTGCCACAAGGACCACAATTCCCAATAGACCTTGCCACGAGTCACATTTCCCAGTAAACCTTACCACAGGAACCACAATTCCCAATAGACCTTGCCATGAGAGTCACATTTCCAAACAAACCTTGTAACAAGGACCACAATTCCCAATAGATCTTGACACAAGAATCATGTTTCCTAATAAACCTTGCCACGAGAGCCACATTTCCTAGCAGACCTTGCTACAAGAACATTTCCCAGTAAACCTTGTCACAAGAGCCACAATTCCCAGTAGACCTTGTCATGAGAGCCACATTTCCTAGCAGACCTTGCTACAAGAACCACATTTCCCAGTAGACCTTGTCACGAGAGCCACAATTCCCAGGAGACCTTGCCACGGAGGCCACAATTCCCAGTAGAGCTTGCCACGGAGAGCCACATTTCCTAGCAGACCTTGCTACAAGAACCACATTTCCCAGTAGACCTTGTCACGAGAGCCACATTTCCCAGGAGACCTTGTCACAAGAGCCACAATTCCCAGTACATCTTGCCACGAGATCCACATTTCCCAGCAGACCTTACCATGAGAGCCACATTTCCCAGTAGACCTTGCCACGAGCCACAATTCCCTGCAAAGGACCTTGCCACAAGAGCCACATTTCCCAGTAGAGCTTACCATGAGAGCCACATTTCCCAGGAGACATTGCCATGAGAGACACATTTCCCAGGAGATAGTGCCACAAGCCAAACTTCCCTGTAGACCTTGTTTTCACAGGTTGAAACAAGACACAACATAGGTGGCCCACACTTGCCTGCACCCAAATTGTCCCAGATAGCAGCACCAGTGTCTGCATGTTCATGGACCTGTGCAGCATGGCAAGGCAGAAAGGAAACAGAAAGCGTCTTCTTGCCCACCCGGCCCGTTGGTGCTTGCCACTTGGAGAGTGTGTTTAAAAACCATCATGCAGATTTCTGTGGGCAATGCCAGAGGCCATGCACAGACCTACCTCCCCACCAGCACATTTCACAGTAGAGACCACCACCACCCTTCACAGTAGAGACCACCACCCTTCACAGTAGAGACCACCACCCTTCACGGTAGAGACCACCACCCTTCACACTTCACAGCACAGCTGATGCAGAAAACACACGGCAAAAGCCCAGGACATTTCCTCCCGCACTGTCCCCTCAAGTCATTCGGCTGCAGCCCAAGTCTGCTCATGAGAGTGATCGCTGAATCCACAGAAGGAGGCCACGGTGCTAAAGGGAAGCTAAAGGATCCCCGAATCCACAGAAGGAGGCCACGGTGCTAAAGGGAAGCTACAGGATCAGCTGAATCCACGGAAGGAGGCCACGGTGCTAAAGGGAAGGTAAAGGATCCCTGAATCCACAGAAGGAGGCCACGGTGCTAAAGGGAAGCTAAAGGATCCCAGAATCCACAGAAGGAGGCCACGGTGCTAAAGGGAAGCTAAAGGATCCCCGAATCCACAGAAGGAGGCCACGGTGCTAAAGGAAGCTAAAGGATCCCCCGAATCCACAGAAGGAGGCCACGGTGCTAAAGGGAAGCTACAGGATCGCTGAATCCACGGAAGGAGGCCACGGTGCTAAAGGGAAGGTAAAGGATCCCTGAATCCGCAGAAGGAGGCCACGGTGCTAAAGGGAAGGTAAAGGATCCCTGAATCCACAGAAGGAGGCCACGGTGCTAAAGGGAAGCTACAGGATCGCTGAATCCACGGAAGGAGGCCACAGTGCTAAAGGGAAGCTAAAGGATCCCGAATCCACGGAAGGAGGCCACGGTGCTAAAGGGAAGCTAAGCAGGATTCCTGAATCCACAGAAGGAGGCCACGGTGCTAAAGGGAAGCTACAGGATCGCTGAATCCACGGAAGGAGGCCACGGTGCTAAAGGGAAGCTAAAGGATCCCTGAATCCACAGAAGGAGGCCACGGTGCTAAAGGGAAGGTAAAGGATCCCTGAATCCACAGAAGGAGGCCACGGTGCTAAAGGGAAGCTAAAGGACCCCGAATCCACAGAAGGAGGCCACAGTGCTAAAAGCCAAAGGCCAATCTGCAGTCGGCTGTGAAGGGCGGCCACGTGGCTGGGGAGAGCCACGGCCTTCATCCTTCCAGCCACCGCACTGCAGGGACAAATGCTTTTCATCTTTAATGCATTAAAACTGGGCGGCCTCTGCCCGACACCTCCATGAGAAACGCTTGCTGTGGGCAGACAGAGACACAGAGTTCAGAGCCCACCAAGGTCTTGCTGTCAAGATGACAATGGCGGGGCCAGAGTGGTAGCACAGCAAGTAGGGAGTTTGCCTTGCACACAGTCGACCCCGGTCGGGTCCCCAGCATCCCATAGCATCCCCTGAGCACCCCAGGAGTAATTCCTGAGTGCAGAGCCAGGAGCAAACCCTGAGCATTCCCAGGTGTGACCCCAAAAGCAAAAGAGCAAAAAAGACAAGGGTGGGCCCAGATAAGTGCTAGGGAAGACCCTTGGCCACGGGACACGTGTTAAGACAGCGCTTGGCCACAGTGGAGCGTCTTGCACTGGTTCTGGCTCTGGGCCGGCCCTGTCCAGAGTCACGGCACGCCTGCCCCTTTCTCTTGCTTCTCAGGGGAAGCTGAGTCGCTGTTGCTAGTTTGCTAATGAGGGAAACCGGAGCCCTCAGAGATCCCCTCCGGAGGTCATCTCCCTCCCCCACCCACCCAGAGAGACCCAGCAGGCCAACGAAACAGTTTCCTGGACCACCTAACAATCAAAGCAGGGGGCGCCTGCTGGGACTTTGTCTGGCCTCCCTGGCTCCCGCTTTTCTCCCACTGTCTCCAGCCCTGTCTCCCGCATGGCTAAGCAGCGCCAGGCCGGGCCTTTTCACTGGGAATTTCACGGCAGGATGAAATGCAGGGCCCAGCTCCCAGGGGGACCTCAAAGCCTGCCTTTGTGAGCCTCAGGGTCGGGTTAAGTCCTGAATTCTGGCAGCACGCATGTGTTTGTCTTCATGCTGGGCCTCCTGACTGCTGGGCCTGGGGGGGGTGGGAGAGAGAGACAGAGACAGAGAGACAGAGAGAGAGTGAGGCAGACAGAGAGAGGGGGAGGGAGAGAGAGGGAGAGAAAAAACAGGGAGAGAGAAGAGAGGGGAGAAAGAGAGGGAAAAGGGGAGAGGGAGGGAGAGAGAGGGAAGAGAGAGGAGGAGGGAAGGAGAGGGAGAATAAGAGGGAGAACAAGAGGGAGAGGTAGAGAGAGAGGGGGAGAGGGGAGAGAAAGAGCTGGAGAGAGGAGAGAGAAAGGAGAGAGATGGAGGAGAGGGGGAAGAGAGAGAGAAAGAGACAGGGAGAGGGGAAGAGAGGGGAGCCGGCACCCTTCTCCATAGCTCCAAGCCGTCTTTCCCACCCTACACAGCACACCTCTGGCTCAGTCCTTCCGGTAGCAAAGACAAGTTGCCAAACCAAAGACCCTGCTGTCTGGCCTTTGTTGGCCGGTCTGGCCCGGAGCTTTGCTTTGCTGTGAGCAAGGACAGGATTGCTCCATGGCCCCAGCCCAGGTCTCCATGACAGGCATGGTGGTGAGGGAGAATCTGCTCCGCAGGGGCTCAGAAATGTCCCCCTCAGAAACGTCATTCCCTCAGAAACATCCCCCCATCAGAAACAAATCCCTTGGAAACATCCCCCTCAGAAATATTCTCCCTCAGAAACGTCCCCCCTCAGAAAGGTCCCCTCAGAAACATTCTCTCTCAGAAACATCCCCTCAGAAACGTCCCCCTCAGAAAAGTCCCCTCTCAGAAATGTTCTCCATCAGGAAACATTCTACCTCAGAAACATCTCCCTCAGAAACGCTCACCCCACAGAAACATCCCCCTAAGAAACATACCCTCAAACGTCTCCCTCAGAAACATCCCCCACCAGAAAGGAATTCCCTCAGAAACATTCTCCCTCAGAAACATTCTCCCTCAGAAATGTCCCTCTCAGAAACGTTCTCCCTCAGAAACATTCTCCCTCAGAAAGGTCCCCTCTCAGAAACGTTCTCCCTCAGAAACATTCTCCCTCAGGAAATATCCCCCTCAGAATGTCACCCCCTCAGAAACATACCCCTCAGAAACATCCCCTCTCAGAAACATACCCCCCTCGAAACATCCCCCCCCAGAAACATCATCCCCTCAGAAACATCCCCCTTAGAAACATACCCCATCAGAAATGTCCCCACTCGGATGTCCCCCCTCAGAAACATCCCTCCTCAAAAAGCAAGTAACTTTAAGTAAACGACAGCCTTAGGACCCCCTCAGAAACGCCCCCCTCAGAAACATGTCCCCTCAGAAACGGCCCCCTCAGAAGCGAATAACTTTAAGTGAATAACTACTGCCTTAGGACCCCCTCAGAAATGCCCCCTCTCAGGAACGCCCCCTCTCAGAAACGTCCAGATGCCAGTGATGAGGAAACCACAAGGAATTCCAAGCACAAGGGAACAGGATTTGCCCCTAGGGAAGTGACAGGAGAGCAGGAAAGACTCCAGCGAAGGCCCTGATGAGTCTGGGAAGGCGGAGCTGGGTGAAGACAGAGAAGGGTTGAAGGGGGTGGGGGCAGAGGCATCGGAAGTGCTTCTTGGGGGCGAGAGACCACCCTTGGTGCAGGGGCAGCCCTGAAGGCTGCTTCCTACGCGTAACCTAGAGTTTTGCCTGTGCTCACCAAAGTGCTCCAGCACCCATATGAGGTTTTTCCTAGTCAAAGTCAAGCTTCTGCCGGAGTCTGGGCTCCCGCCCACAGCACGGCCCAGAAAGACCCCCCAAATGGTCATTTTTGGTCTCTAGTGGTCTTTGGACACCTTTGTGTACGTGTCCTGGGGTGCATATACGTTGGTTTCGGTATGTGTGTGCACATGTAAGTCCATGCGTGTGCGGGCATCAGTGTGCCCTCTGTGCTGGTATGGGCATACGTGCACATCTCTGCATGCGCTTGCGTGAGTGCATTACTGCACGCATATGTCCACGGCCGTGCCTATGCAAGTGGCACCAAAGTGTGTGCAAGCAGGGCGGACCCAACTTGTAGCATTTTGGGGGAAGGGGTGGAACCGTTTCTGAGAGGGGACATTTCTGAGGGGGTGATATTTCTGAGGGGGGTGACGTTTCTGAGGGGGAACGTTTCTGAGGGAGAATGTTTCTGAGAGGGGACATTTCTGAGAGGGGACATTTCTGAGGGGGCCTTTCTGAGGGGGATGTTTCTGAGGGGGATGTTTAGGGAGGGAGAATGTTTCTGAGGAGGGATGTTTCTGAGGGAGAATGTTTCTGAGGGGGATGTTTCTGAGGGAGAATGTTTCTGAGGGGGATGTTTGAGGGAGAATGTTTCTGAGGGGGGGATGTTTCTGAGGGGGATGTTTCTGAGGGGGATGTTTCTGAGGGGGGATGTTTCGAGGGGGCCTTCTGAGGGGGCCTTTCTGAGGGGGATGTTTCTGAGGGGGATGTTTCTGAGGGAGAATGTTTCTGAGGGGGGGAGGTTTCTGAGGGGGATTCATTTCTGATGGGGATGTTTCTGAGGGGGGGACATTCTGAGCCCTTAGGAGTCAGGGCTTCAGAGCACTAGTTCATCAATGAAAGGCATTTTCAAAGGAAGAAAAAAGAATCACCACCGCCCACGGCTAATGAATGGGTGCCAGATTGTCATGCAAATGCACGCTGGGTGGCTTTGAAGCTCCCTGACAGATGAAGGAATGTAGTTAGTGTCTGCCCAGCAGAGGTGACCTGGAGAAGGACCGGCCAGCAGGGGTGGGGGACTCCAGAGGCCGCTTCCCACCCTCCCGACAGACTCAGTGACTTCAGCACTGGACACCAGGTGCTCACTCTACTCGCACCGGTGGGGCCGGGCAGGGATCAGCTTCTACACAGATGCTGAGCGGCAGCAGGGCTTCTTGGGAAGGCAAGGGCAAAGAGGAATTCTGCGCTTAGTCAGAGTCCCTATTTGAGCGAGCCACAGAAGAGTGAGCTTTCAGCCACGTGACAAGCGTGGCACCAGCCACAGGAGACGTGTGCTTTCAGCAACATAACAAACACGTCCCCCCCAGATCCTCGGCGCGTGTTCGGCCTCATGGTGAGCGGCCCTATGGAGTTCCTGGGGAAAAGCAAAAGGCTCGGCCAGGGCCTGGTCATGCCCTATGTAGCTCCTAGAGCCTGCTCGCCATGCAGGCGGCCGCGCATGCTGGGATCGGAGCAAGGATTGGGGTCTCCACTCAGACCCCAGCCTCTGGGCTCAGTGGGTGTGAGCCTGAGGTCCAGCCACCACAGCCAACCACCGCGAAGACAGAGACTCCAGATCCACAGCTGTGCAGGCACACGGTCATTCCGCAGCCATGCTTAATCTTAGACTCAATGTATTTTAGCACCAGGTCCTTTTCAGGATCTTTCTCACTTGTACACTTCCAAAGATCAATCTATTTGCATCAAACTGAAGAGGTTATGGGGAATGAGGAATTACGATTCACACTAGAACTCACTATTAAATAATCAGATAGAGACATCATACATTATTAGTATCCATAGGACAAGCCATAAAGTGTAATAGAAGAGAGATTGGGAAATACAAGGACATAGACAAAGAGATAGAGAAGTTAAATGCGCCTGCAATAAGGGCAGGCAGGGTTTGGGTGGGCGTTTGGGAATTGGGTGGTTGGGAATTGGCATTGGTGGAGGGGTGGGTTCTGGAACACTATTGTAGAGACCCAATTATGAACATCCTTTTAATTCTATATCTCACATGGTATAATAAAAAAAATAAAAAAAAACAAATACGCCCTCGCCACCTCATGGAGGGGTGGCCTCCCCGGATGGGCATCCCCACCAAGGGCACAATCCTGCCAGCCCAAGCCCACCCCGGGGTCTCTGGCTGTGCGGGACGCCGGGCAGTGGTAATCCTGGGTGAAAACCTTGGGTCCGTCCCTCTATGGCCGCCTCTTCCTCCAGGCCACTCAGCCGCCCAGCCACGCCAGGAGAGGTCTCTCACCCCTGCAGGGTGAGCCCTCACACTCCCCCGTGGACACTGCCCTGCCCCCACAGCTGCCCTGGTATCCTCTGACTGGCAGCAGTGTCTGAGGTATTCCATTGGGCCCGTGCAAGAGTCTTGCAGGGAGGGCACTAGCCTTGCATGTGGCTGGATCTAGGTTCCATCCCAACAGCCTCACCAGCCTTGCCCAGGGTGATGCCCGATGTGGAGACAGGAGTGCATACAGGCTGAGACCACTAGGCAAGACCCCAACAAGACTGGCACGCCCGGCTGCAGGCGGAAGCGCTACCTGTGGCTGCGCCCACGACTCTGTCCCTCTGGCACCATTTTTTGCTTTTTGGGTCACACCCAGAGATGCTCAGGGGTTGCTCCTGGCTCTGCACTCAGGAATTGCTCCTGGGGGTGCTCAGGGGACCCTATGGGATGCTGGGATGGAACCAGGTTGGTCACGTGCAGAGCAAACGCCCTCCCTGCTCTACTATTGCTCTGGCCTCTGATTGGTCCTCTATAAACCCTTATTTGCATGCCCAGTCCGATTGGTTCCCCACATCCCCTCATTTGCATAGACCCATCTGCAGTCTCATGGTTTGGATGCAATCTGATTCGGGTCCTCTATAAACCCTTATTTGCATACTCAGTCCAATTGGTTCTCCACATCCCGTCATTTGCATACAGACACATCTGCAGTCTCATGGGTTGGATGCAATCTGGTTGGTCCTCTATGAACCCTTATTTGCATACCCAGTCCAATTGGTTCTCCACATCCCATCATTTGCATACAGACACATTTGCAGTCTCATGGGTTGGATGCCATCTGGTTAGTCCTCTATAAACCCTTATTTGCATACCCAGTCTGATTGGTTCCCACACCCGCCATTTGCATACAGACACATCTGCAGTCTCATGGGTTGGATGCAATCTGGTTGGTCCTCTATAAACCCTTATTTGCATACCCAGTCCGATTGGTTCCCCACACCCTGTCATTTGCATACAGACACATCTCTCTCTCACATTGGTTGGATGCAATCTGGATTGGTCCTCTATATACCCTTATTTGCATACCAAGTCCGATTGGTTCTCCACATCCCGCCATTTGCATACAGTCACATCCGCCGAGTCTCATTGGTTGGCTGTAATCTGATGCTCTTTGGCTTCACCTCCCCTCAACGATGCTCAGGGCTCCCTGGCTCTGCACTCAGGAATTACTCCTGGGGTGCTCAGAGACCCTATGGGATGCTGGGACGGAACCCAGGTCCGGTCACGTGAAGGCAAACGCCCTCCAGACTGTACTACAGCTCTGGTCCCGATCTCTTGGCCAGGGCTTGTCCCACCAGCGGCTCCCACATAATCTCCCATAAACCTCAACCCAGCACCTAGGGCCATGTCCAGCTCCAGACACCGCCCCTAAGGATGGGCAGAAAGAGGCATGGATAGGCGGTCACTCTGCTCCCACAAAACCCAGAAGCCACACACAGACACCTTGAGCCCGGCCAGGCCCTTTCAGAGGGGCCTCAGGCTGGACCGGGGACTCTCCGCGTGTCCACGCCACGCAGTCCACGCCTTGGCCAGTCCTGTTGGCCTGTTCCCAACAAGGCGCTGCAGGTAACACATATCTCATTTGCCGCCTGCACTGCCCAGCAAGGTGGTGTCTGCAAAGATTGCACCAGGCCGGGCCCAGCAAAACGCAGGCAAAGGATGTGCCACGTGAGACCAGCCATGTAGATCTGTGTGCAAGGCGGGTGGACGGCAGGGGGACACTGGCCTCGTCTGTAGGCCTCTGGCTCTGTCCACACTCCTCGTCATGAACTTTGCCTATTCATGGATGGACATGAAAAAGGATGGACATGGAGAGCACCACGCCGTGACATTAGTCAGAAGGTAAAGGACAGGGCCGGAGAGAAAGCCCAGTGGGTAGGGCGTTTGCCTTGCACGCCGCCGGCCTCTGCTGGCCTGGGTTCGATCCCCGGCATCCCATATGGTCCCCTGAGCACCGCCAGGAGTAATTCCTGAGTGCAGAGCCAGGAGTAGCCCCTGAGCATCGCCGGGGTGTGGACCCAAAAAAGCAAAATAAATAAATAAATAAATAAATAAGAAGGTAAAGGACAGCTATAGAATGACTGCATTCATTTGCAAGATATAAAAAAACAGTATGAGGGGTCTGGAGCGATAGCACAGTGGGTAGGGCGTTTGCCTTGCACGTGGCTGACCCGTGTTGAATCCCCGGGCATCCCACATGGTCCCCTGAGCACCGCCAGGTGTAATTCCTGGAGTGCAGAGCCAGGAGTAACCCCTGAGTATTGCTGGGTGTGGCCCAAAAAGCAAAAAATAAATAGATGAATGAATGAATGAATGAACAAATAAATGAATGGATGAATGAATAAATAAATTTTAAAAAATAGTATGAGACTAATATCCAAGGTCGGCAAAAGCCTTATCAGTGGCTGGAATCTACCACAAAGTGTGGGTGCCAGACGCTAAGCCAGAAAGAGAAGGGACAGTTTGCCAACAATACCTGGAAATGGCAAGGCTAGACTAGAAGTGAGTGTTGAAGTAGGTAAAGGATACGCTACGATAAACTCCTCACTGCATGTACTGTAAGCCATAATGTGCCAAAGATGAGAGAGAGAGAGAGAGAGAGAGAGAGAAAAGAGGGAGTGAGAGGGAGAGAGAGGAGAGAGAGAGGGAGAGGGAGAGAGAGGAGAGAGGGAGAGAGAGAAAGAGGGAGCGAGAGGGAGAGAGAGGAGAGAGAGAGGAGAGGGAGAGAGAGGAGGGAGAGAGAGGAGAGAGAGGGAGAGAGAGGGAGAGAGGGAGAGAGAGAAGAGAGAGGGAGAGGGAGGAGAGGGAGGGAGAGAGGGAGAGAGGGAGAGAAGGAGAGAGAGGGAGAGAGAGGGAGAGAGAGGGAGAGAGAGGGAGAGGGGGAGGGAGAGAGGGAGAGAGAGGGAGAGAGGGGGAGAGAGAGGGAGAGAGAGGGAGAGGGAGGGGGAGAGAGGGAGAGAGAGGGAGAGAGGGAGAGAGAGGAGAGAGAGGGAGAGAGAGGGAGAGAGAGAGGAAGAGAGAGGGAGAGAGAGGGAGAGAGGGAGAGAGAGGGAGAGGGAGAGAGAGGGAGAAAGGGAGAGAGGGAGAGAGAGGGGGAGAGAGAGGGAGAGAGGGAGAGAGGGAGAGAGAGGGAGAGAAGGAGAGAGAGGGAGAGAGAGGAAGAGAGAGGGAGAGAGAGGGAGAGAGAGGGAGAGAGAGGGAGAGAGAGAGGGGGAGAGAGGGAGAGGGAGAGGGAGACAGAAAGAGAGAGAGGGAGAGAGAAGGAGAGAGAGGAGAGAGGAGAGAGAGAGGGAGAGGGAGAAGAGGGAGAGAGAGGGAGAGGGAGAGAGAGGGAAAGAGAGAGGGAGAGGGGGGAGAGAGGGAGAGAGGGAGAGAGAGGGGGAGAGAGAGAGGGAGAGAGAGAGGGAGAGAGAGAGGGAGAGAGAGGGAGAGAGGGAAGAGGGGGAGAGAGAGGGAGAGAGTGAGGAGAAGGAGAGAGAGGGAGAGAGAGAGGAAAGAGAGAGGAGAGAGGGAGAGAGGGAGAGAGAGGGGAGAGAGGGAGAAAGAAGGAGAGAGGGAGAGAGAGGGAGAGAGAGGGAAGAGAGGGAGAGAGAGAGGGAGAGAGGGACAGAGAGGGAGAGAGGGAGAGAGAGAGGGAGAGAGAGGGAGAGAGAGAGGGAGAAAGAGGGGGAGAGAGGGAGAGAGGGAGAGAGAGGAAGAGGAGAGAGAGGGAGAGAGAGAGAGGGAGAGAGAGAGGAGAAAGGAGAGAGGGAGGGAGAGGGAGAGAGAGAGGGAGAGAGGGAGAGAGAGAGAGAGGGAGAATTAAGGAGAGAGGGAGGGAGAGAAGAGAGAGAGGGAGAGAGAGGGAGGAGAGGGAGAGAGAGAGAGTTAGAGATAGAGAGATGTGCCTTTATAGAGGCAAGTGGAGGAAGGGAAATTGGTGTTGGGAAATGTGCTCTAGCGGGGGGAGGGTGCTGAAACACTGACTGAAACCCAATCACGGTCAGCTTTGCAATGGTCTATCTCACGGTGATATTAAAACAAACTTGTCTGCACGCAAGGCAACCGCCTCTGCACTGCACTAATATTTTCTGGCCCTGTGTGTGTTTACAAAACAGTCAAGGCGATTCTTCTGGATTCTTCTCCACAGCCTTGCTCTGCTCACCTAAGGCTGGATTGCCGGCTTTGATTTGTCTTCGTGTGTGCAACTCAAACACCTAAAGAGCCGGTGCGGAAGCCCTTCCCTGGTCTGCTAAAACATTCCAGGCCTAGCTCTGGCTCTGCAGAAACCGCCTAGCGGCGAGCACAACAGCAATGAATTGTTTGGCAGACACACACAGGCTCCCTCCCGCTGAGCCGAACCCACTAAAGGAGACGCGCCCCGGCCTTTGCTCACAGGCATAAAACCACTGATACGTTGCTTCTGTTCTGAAGGGGGGCGCCACACGCCGCATTACAAACTACGTCTCCGTCACGGGAAACCAATGCATCCGTCTGAAACAAATGCATCCGTGTGTATCTGGAGCCTTCCGCTGAACACTGCAAATGCCCTTTTAGTGCTTTCCAGAGTTGGGGTTCAGGGTACGGAGATGTCTCCCTTAAAAGATGTGCGAGGAAGAATGTAGCTTTCAGGGGCCGGAGCCATAGCCCAGCGGGTAGGGCGTTTGCCTTGCACGCCGGCCTGGCGCCAGCCCGGTTCGATCCCGGCATCCCATATGGTCCCCCCGAAGCACCGTCAGAGTAATTCCTGAGTGCAGAGCCAGGAGTAACCTCTGAGCATCGCCGTGACCCAAAAAAGCAAAAAAAAAAAAAAAAAAAAGAATGTGCTTTCAGAAACAGGCTCTGTGAGTTTGGGGCGACCCACCATCTCCCGATAACTGATCAATAGAAATTGATGAGAGAAGGAGAATCCTTTTTCTCTTCCCTTCTTCTTTCCTCCCAGGCGTGGACGTGGAGGTCGGAAGAGGGCATTGGCAGTGTGGTAAAGGTGGCCATTGGCCGGCCCATCCTGGCCCATGATGTGGGCCATTGAGTGTGACCTCGGCCATCGTCCTGTGACTCAGAGCACGGCAGAACAGGGGCCGCTGGCTGCCTGAGTTGGCTCCCCGCCACCCCTCAGGGTCCCCAAGCCGGCGGAATATCTCTGAGCACACAGCCTAGACGAGCAAGCCCCGAGCAACACCAGATGTGACCCCGCCCAAAAATACACAAAGAGGCACAGCAATGCTTTGTGTATCTGGGCGCGTGCAAGGGAATGTGTGTATCGGGCATGTGACAGTATCTGTGAATGCGTGTGGATCTGTATGTGGGGCCGTACATGAGCAAGTGTGACTGTGGGTCTGTGTGTGACTGTCAGATGAGCATGTGTGTGAACATGTCTGCTTGAACATGTGTGCGTGGCCTGGGGCATGTGGAATGTGTCTCTGCATGCATCTGTGTGACTGCCCATACAGCATGTGTGGACGCATGGCTATGTGGCGGTCCTGTGTATTAGTGTGTGTCCAGGAGCGCGTGTGTAGGTGTGTGACTGCCCATGTGACCAGAGGAGTGTACATGTGAATGTGTCTTTGGACACGCATGAGCGTGTGTGTAAGCGTAAGCGGGATGTGTGCAAGTGTGTTAGAGCGCGTGCATGTGAGATTGTGAATGTGCGTGAATGTGAGTCTATGAAAGTGTGTGTGAATCTCTGTGAGTCTGTGGGTCTGTGCATGTGTGTTCTGTGTGCGTGATGGCCCATATTGAGCATGTGTGAATGCATGTGAGCACGTGTGTTGTGTGTTAGCATGAGAA
>JAJIBD010012913.1:0-34223 GCA_021461705.1 Cryptotis parvus | reverse complement strand
GGTGGGCTTTACAAAGCCAAGGGAAGCTGTGTTTTATCAGAAACTCCCAGAACTCAGGGAAGACAGGGAGTGATTTCCCCTTAGAATCAAGCAAAAGATGAAAACTACACGTATATTTTTATCTCTCACTACTGGCTTCAGAACTGTGGTTCTTTTCCAGTTCTTCTTAAGACGTACTTTGAGATTTGTTATGGGGCTCAGTTATGGGACTTGAGTTATGGGATTCAGTTATGGCAGCCCTCCAATTCCTGCAACGGCTTGTGTGAGTTGGATCAGGGGCTATCCGGTGGATTTCCAGTTCAAGTTACCGATTTCTTTGCTTGTATGTTCACTTTCCTGCTTTCAACATTTCCAGCTTATTTCCTTTGTGTGTAAGTCTTTACTTTCCTGAAGACACACAGCTTCAAGGACAAACTTGGCTCAGAATAAATAAGTCTTGAATAATTGATTATTATCTGATTGTTACCCCGATGACCTCTATATGTGAGGAAATATTACAGAATTTATTTGTAATAGCTACCATGTATCCAAACATTTATTTTATGAACATTTTTATGTTTAATGGTTAAGTCAGAAAATCTTAGACTATTACATTGAATTTTGGTTTAATCTTAATTTCTTAAAAAGAAAGAATGGCAACTAGCAAGCGTGAGTAACATAATTTAATTGGCAATGAAATTGCTTTAAAATACAATTTATCACAAATGTAAACTAAAGCGAATTGTTCCATTTATTCAAAAAACTTTTTATTTGACTGTTCAAAAGGAAATAATTTAATTTCAAAGATCGGATGTATTGATTGAAGTATGATTTCTATGGTACTAAATGGAAGAATGACAAACCAAAGGACATTTATCTCTAATATTTGTTTAGCATCTGATTAGGGAATTGTGCAGGGCCATTCTGACAAACTAAAATAAAATTATTCTTAAGCCTTATATGTATAAAAAGCTATATTTATAAAAATTATTTGGATAAGATACCAGGATTTCTGATAAGCGATATTATATTCTAGTTATGAGATTTTTTGTAGGAATCTATAATGGTTTGTAGCTGAGCATACTGCTATTAAAAGTTGCATGTAGGGTCTGAGATGTGGCCAGTGGCCAGTGGTAGAACACATGCCTTGCATTTATGCAACCCTAAGATTTCATTCCCTGCACCACATGTTCCCATATACCCCATTGCAATGAGGTTGTGTCTGAGAAATGCAGAATGTGGCCCCAGGCTATGAAACCAAAGAAAACCCTTCATGCAGAAAATATCCAGTGCTATATGTATGTACATTACAAATATAGGTCTATTACAAATATACATCAATATCTGTCACTCTTATAATAATAGCCTTTGTAAAGACTCTGAGAGATGTGGGGAGCAATTGAGAAAGTGACTTAAGCCATCTGTTAAAAAAAACAACCCCTTGTTTGTGAAAACACTGATGGGCAGGCGTCGCCAAGCAAGGACAGATTAAGTACCCCGGCTGTGCTAGAATCCTTTCTAATCCTAAATTAGAAAGAAAAGAAGGTAGATCCTGATAATAGTCCTGAGAAATGTGCATAGAGACTGGATTAGGTTCATTTGAGATGCTGTCAGACTCTGCACCTGTGGTCCTGGAACTTTCTCCAGGTTTTGGAGACGGCTATCACGAAGTGTCCCTCACTTTCTCCCCGAGGACACTACCAGGAGTATTACAGGCCTGGAGTGCCACCTGCTCACGTGACTGTCTCTTAAGCCTTGATTAGTGGCTTGCACTTTGCCTTTCTACTCCCTAGTGCATTGTACACTTACTTTGGGGATAAAGGATTTGTGTGGATTTCTTCCAACAAAATCACTGTGTGATTATAGACCATTGGCTTCAGTTTTAAGTAAACCTTTCCACTTTAGTGGGAATCAGTATTTTTTGAGGTTGGATTTCAAATTTCAAAGAATTTCTATCCATGTGTGTCAATCTAATAATTTTTCAGAAAGTTAACAATGGAATAATCAGCATAAGATCAGAAAATAAAATATTGGAAGACCTGCTTAAATGTTTTGGATGATCAATAAAAATTTCACATACTCTCCTTCACTGTGAAGCTGAATTCTTGATTGGATGTAAAATATGTCTCATTCTTCTGTGACTTGCTTTTCACTCTAATGGTGTCTTTTATTAGTTGGAAATATATTAATATTTTTATGTATAAGAAAAATATATTTGTTCATTTAGATGACAAATATATATATATATATATATATATATATTTCAATTATTTTTCATATATATTTCTCAAGGTTCTTGGTTCACAATTCTGAAAACTTTGAATTTCCTAAGTGTTATAACTAATAAAGGTATCATTTGTAGTGTGAATTGGATGATTTTGGAAAGCACCAATTATTAGAGATACAGGTAAGAATCTGGGTTTGAAGCTGGCATTGAAGAATGTGAGTGAAGGGCATTTCGTAAGACAGGCGCTTGCCATGTAGGATCTACAGCTATATCTGGGTGTGTAGTGCCAGAATTGACTTGAAATTTGTCATGCCCCAAGAATTACTCATTGGGTGAATTGCGCCTCAGTACCCCTCCCAACCCCCATTGAAAACTTGTATCAGAATGTCATTAGCAGTTTTTATTTTTAGTGTGCTCCAATTTCATAGTCTTTTCAATTTAACATTGTTTGTGCCTTTAGAAATCTTTGCCTAAGCAAGGTCATAAAGATATTTTGCTGTTTGCTTCTGAAATTGTAATTGTTTTAGTTTTTCTTCATAGGTCTATGACTCATTGGTTATTGATTGATTCCCTGTAGCTATGACCAAAATGTCATCTGGGAATTATAATTATAGGCAATTTATTGTTAGTATTTTCTACAACGAATCTCTTAGTTTTTATCATCTTAAAAAGGTGAATTAGGCTCTGGGTGGAGTACATTTCAAAATCGCACACACTGGCCTAGCTCCTCTTGATCCTTGGCCACCTTTGCTTATAGCGTTGCTTCCCTGCCTTCCCCTCACTAGTATCACAAGGCTTATTGTCAACTAGGGTTTTTCAAGATAAGCCCCTGTACTGAGCACTGCAAGAGAGGCCACTATAGTGTAAGTAAACTGCAAACTAAAAGGCAGTATAATGGTGGTAAAATGTAAACTAAAAAGGTGAATCTACCACTTTTTACATTATAAGGTCTTAACAAAAATCTTGAAAACCCAATAGATCATAATAGCCCGATATTTGGGGTTTCACTTGTTAAACGGAAGGAACACACTGTGCCAGATGCATCAAGGCTTAATACCTAACCCGAAGGCAATTTCAACCTCTCCCCAAGGCAGAATTTTATTAGTTTATTTTTATTTGGGGCCACACACTGCAGTGCTTTGAGAACGTTCTGGTTACTGTGCTTAAGCCGTCATCCTTGGTGGTTCTGAGTTTCAGCCTCACTCAAGGCATCCACCTGGTATTCTGTCCCTGTCCAGCAAAGCAGAACTTTAAATCAATCCATCTAGGAATTCCAAGTCAGAACTTGTTAGTTAACATGCCTGCTAAAAGGCTTCCCTTCTCATTTGCCCCTTCCGAGAAGGAACCTTCTCTTGACTTCTGCAGCCCCTTTCCGTTTGCAAATGATCTTGTTTCAACCTCTTCAAACAATAAAAAGTCTTTTAACTTTGTATATATTTTTTATTTCTGCTTCCTAGCTGGGCTATTGCCCACTGAATAAAGTGTTTAGAAAGGTCAGTTAGATCATTGATTTGGTTGGATTTTTTTATGGCTTAACACTAGTGGTTGAGCTTCATGTAGCATGGTTCTTATCCAACTGTGATTAGAAAACTTGAGGTCTTCCTATTCTTTCCAGTGAGAGATGCTAAAACTAAAGAAGCAGACCCTCTCCCTAGCAGTCATGGAAACAGAGTCTGACAGAAACCTCTGTGCCTCTACAAGTTTCCTCTTGAGGGCAATGTAGAGCAAGGCTTGTTTGTTCCCATTTACCAAAACAACACGTGACTGAGGCTAAAGGTCATGGATATAAATGGGGCGACCATGGAGTGAGGGACTCGATGTTTTCAGGAAAAGGAAATCAGTCGTAGCTTCTGCTCATGTTTTCCAGAATCAACTTCTCTCACAGAAAGGGAATTTCAAGAGAATAGTGAAGTAAAACAGTTTTTGAGAAATATGAGGGAGAGAGAGAGAGAGAGAGAGAGAGAGAGAGAGAGAGAGAGTTAAACAAGAGCACGTGCTTATTCAGAGGCAAAAAGTCTAGAACTTGAAAAATGGGCAAACTCCAAAATGAAGAACATACCTTTACAGAAGCTTTAGAACACGTTCCCCAAACCGCCTGTACATGGGGCACTTAATGAAGGTAAGACTCAGTTACTAGGATTTAACCTAGGATAGAATCTTGGATTTTGATGGCGCTTTCAATATTCTTATTATGACTTTCAGATTCCCTTGAAGCTTTTATTGAAGAGTTTTCTTTATTGAGGGTATCTACTTGTTTCTGGATAGTAACTCAGTTTCTACATTTGAGTGGTGACTTTTTTACCCATATCCAAAGAATTTAGCATTCAAGTGAGTTCAAATTTCCTGCTTCTGAGTCACTTCAGTGACTAGACAATTTATTCTTGGTTTTATTATTTCCCCCAAAATTTCATCCCCACCCCATTTCTTTACCTGCTTGGGACATTATATTTTTCCCTTTTGTAGTCCCTCCAAAAGTGGAGTATCAACAATTATGGGAATATAGTACGCATTCAATTTAGGTCTGCAACATTGAAATCCACACCATTATAGCCATGAAATAGTATTTTAATATAAATGTGACTTTTGCTCACTCAAAATCCCAGTGTAGTCAACAATGAAAATGTTTTTAACTTCTAAGAAAAGTTGCTGATCAGTGAAGCAAAGAAGAACAAGTCAAGAACTGAATCCAGTTTGCCCTTCAAGAATCAGAGTGACAACAATAAAACTACAAGAAATTTATTACCTTCTGGAGGTGCATACATTTATTTTGCTCAAGGTGTATATTTTATACCTCCTAACAGCCTTGAAGAGAGTTTAAAAATTGTTCTCTGACTTTTTATGCTCCTAGCTCTGCTGACTGTACCTGCTGGAGAATCATAAAAGTGAACTAGAGAAAAACACTTCCAGTGTTCCTGGCCACAACCAAAAGAAAAGAAAAATTCAGGAACAAAAGGGAGTTATTTATGCTAACCTCCCACCCAGACTTTATAGCTAAGCTGATTACAGTTTTAACTCCCCCCACCCAAACACTATTTTGTTTGTTTTTTGACCAGATCTGTCAGTGTACAGAGCTTCCTCCTAGCTCATGCTCAGGAGATCACTTCTATTTTGTTTTTGTTTATTGGTTTTTTTGGGTCACATCATTGATGCACAGGGAATACTCCTGGCTCTTCACTCAGGAATTACCCCTGGAGATTTCAGGGGACCATATGGGATGCCAGGGATCGAACCTGGGTTGACCACATGCAAGGCAAACACCCAAGTCACTCTTCTATCTTCGGTCCCTCAGGAATCACTTGTGAAGGGGCTTGGAGACCATGCAATGTGCGAGGGATGGAACCCCAGTCAAGACAAGCACCCTATGAGCGGTATTATCTCTCTGGTAACTCCAAGACTAATCTTAATCAAGGAATAAATCAATCTGAAGTTTCTGATGGGCAATGAGAGGTGGTTTACTAGGAACATTTTTTTTTTAATCTTGCTATAACCTTTTCCCATACTCTTTCCATCTATGTGAACCGTCAATGCTGTCTGACCACTGTCTGTAGCTTTCTACCTGCTAGGCAGGTTGTTGCCAGATTCATAAATCCCTTAATAAAGACAATTTGATTTTTACATTTGTGAATTTTATTATTAACACTAGCTGCAGGTTTTTGTCTATCTGTGACTAGTCTTCAATTACTCAAGGAACTCTTGACAGAGTGTAGAAAATTAACTATGCCACTAAGTACTATTTAGTTCAAGGAACTTTGGGGGCTACAATATTTCATAGCAAGACTATATTTATTTAGGAGGAAGCACATTGATTTACATTTTCGGCCCAACTTCCTTTTCTCACTGCTGACTGGCAGTCTGAGCAGCACTACAGTAGAGAATCTGTCCCTTTGTGCCGGTGACATGCCCTCAGTCATTGCTGATGCAATCTAGAGTGAACTCAGGGTCCATTCTCTGAAATAATTGGTTTCTCTTCCCCTCTTTTCTCTTTCTTTCCCTCTGTGTTGCTCTCTCTCTATGGGAACTCAAAGGTGCAGGGAAAGCTGAGACACAGATGTCAATTTGTGATGGATGTCTGTAGTGAAAGGTCTTTTCTGGAGTCAATACCAGAAGCCACAAGCAAATCAAAGTACTAGGAATAAAATCTATGACGAACCAATAAAGAGAATGAGAAAGACAGAACAAAATTGTAGGGGTAGAATAAACCACCGACAGAGGGGACGCTGAGAGGAGGCTCGCATGTTCGCACACATTCTTCTTCACTTCCAGCTTGATCCCATCTCTAAGAATTCAGATTCTATAGGTCTTGGGTGGAGTCACTAAGCTTAGTCCCAGAGTACTCCAAGAGAGAGAATTTCTGACTCTTTTATGGGGAAACTTGACTTTTTTGTAGGTGACTTTTAGTCATTTATTCAGTTTCCATCATACTCAAACTACAGATGTTTGAGCTAGATGTGCTGCACACATTTTCTGACATTTTTACAAGTAATGTTCTTGCCTAAATTCTTCTGTTTCTTTTCTTTGGTGGAACTTTCTGATCTTTGCAATTATCACCTAGATTAAGCCCCAGCTCCTTTGGAGGACTTGAGCCTCAACTGCAATTTCTATGACTCCAGTAGTATACTGGTTATATACTTTCTTCTTGGAACCATCTTTAATTATTCTAATCAAACGGTCTCTGTCTTGTCTCTGATTACCATGTTGAGAATTCTGGGTGATTTGCTGAGTGCATCCTGACTTAGCAATTCCTTCTTTCTTTTAGCAGCAAGGAAAGAAATAGAACATATTTTGACTCTTACAAAAGATCCAACACTGCATCTTGTCTATTAGTCATAAAAACACAAATAAATTTGAGAACCAATGCAAAGGTTTTGTTGTCTAAAGTCTCAGGATCAGCAGACTAGAAGCATTTTACCGGCATGAAGACCAAAAACTAAGTTGGGTAGCTGGTCTCCTAGCCAATGTATGTTGGAGAGAACACTTCAGAAAAAAAGATGGTGCTTTATGCCAGGTAGGTGAGGGTGATATACCATAAAAACATATTTAGGAGTTTCTCAGGGAAAATCACACATATTCACGAGGGAGAGCTGTGGGAACTCATTGTTGCAGAACAATGAATACACAATCTTATGCAGTGGCATAAAACATTGGCATAGCAAGGCTTATCTCTCCTTAGCCAAAAAGGCTGGTTCCGTCTTTTTCGTAAAAATATTATTTCAGTAGTCTGGGAGACTGACTCTATTGAAAAAATGGAACATACCTGTGAGGGGGCATTTGCAGGGCAAAAGAAAACACAAGCAAAGATGCCCTTCTATTGTTGGCGACCCATGGATTACCCAGGAGCATTGTGCCTATGGTTATGAGCTCCCATCTTTTTTCTACATCTGACTTTATTTCATGAAAAAATGTTCCAAAATAGCGTGAGATTGAAGAAGAAATACTAAAAACTTCACTCAGACCTTATATCGAGAGTCAATAATTTTTAGCACATTTTTCATAATTCTTTTGTATTTCACTTGTATCACTTGTCTTTCTGTTGTTCATTGTTTTGCTTGAGCAGGCACCAGTAACATCTCCATATGTCCTGTCACATGGTAGTTGAGACAAGGGCATCTGCTCTCTCCAGCAACACGAAGAACCTCAAACCATTCCTTCAGTGTTGCAGGACTCCTAAGGGCCGCTGCATCTGCTTGGATTGCCTCCCGCAAATCACTCCATAGATAAGGGGGTAGTCTAAATGTGGCAGTTTATCCGACCATGTATGCTGTACTAGCTGGTATAAATATTCTCCCATGCTACCACAATCATCGTGGGACTAGCTAGATCTTACCAGCATATTAGCCTGGCCACGTAGGACACCTAAGTAATTAGACCAGAGAGAAATGCTGTTTGCTTCCAAGCAAACAAGCATGGCTCCCTGATATACTCAAAGGCAACTAAAATATAAAACTACAATGAAGTAGAGGAGACTTGTGAAGGCTTGGAGAAATATTTAACTGGCATTGGTGTTGGTCTTTGGTACAGTGACATGCCATCTCAGAAACCCCCTTCTCTACATTTACAAAGGAATTCCCGGCTCAAAACATTAGCACAGTAAAGGCCCTAGGTGAGATGCAGGGAGGGATTACCTAAGGGCATTGCACCCTCCCTGCTTTCCATAACAATGGGAGGAAGGTCAACAATGGGAGGAAGGTCTGAGTTACAGGGATATAAACTAGCCAGTTCCTGCTCTCCCTGTCTTCTTCCTTGTGGGATCTCGCCTTGTGAGCGTTTATTCCCCTGGAAGCTTTTACACGTGGTGGTCGCCATCTTGGCCTACACGTGGCTGGGGTTCCCAGCCTGGAATCCTAAGCATCGGGTTTTTCCTTTTGCTGATTTGTATGCCTGAACCTGTGATAAGTAAAGCCTTTTAAAACTGCATCGGATTCCTGAGTTTTCATCCGTTCCTCGCGGCTTCGGAGGTAGAAGGGAACTTCGCTTCCCGGCACTGTCAGGTCATGGGAATGAGGGTCTATAATTGATATTGGGTTTTTGATATTGGTAGCTTGTCAGGCTCTTGCCATGGGGTGGGATACTAGTAGACTCTCATCTCGTGCATTTATTGATGAACCACATGGCCGCAAAGCAGCCTTGTGAGAGGGGAAGGATGGGCTTTTCTGCTGGCTGGAGCTCTGACAAGCTGTGGAGTCTAAATGCTGAAAATTCTTTTGTATTTATAATTTAAAAATAATTTAATTTTTTCAAACCTTTGAAATGTGCAGAAAGTGTTGTAAAAACTTTGGTATACATTTATAAAGATATGGGATTGCTTTCCTGCAAAAGACCCTCACTTTTTTGAATAAGTTTTTGTAAATCTACTTTAAGCTTTCTGGTGTCACTGGCCATTTCTTTTTCTCAAATCTCCTTTCCTTGATCATTTACATTTTTTTCTGACCCCTTGTACAGGTAAGGAAACAGAAAGCCTTCTACCACTATATATTTATTTGATGAATGGTTGATGTAATGCTAGTGACTCTTATGAAAAAGAAATATGTATGTGTAAAGAAAAGCTTTATCCTTTAAAGACACACTTTTTCTCAATGTATGAATCTTTGTAGGAAAGGAGGTCTTCGTTTAATGGTTGCTGTCGGGCGCTCCGCGTCCCCGACAGTGCCGGAAGCGAAGTTCCTTCTACCTCGGGCTGGCGAGGAATGGATGAACACTCAGGGATCCGATGAGGTTTTAAAAGACTTTACTTATCACAGGTTCAGGCATACAAATCAGCAAAAGGGAAAAACCCGATGCTTAGGATTCCAGGCTAGAACCCCAGCCACGTGTAGGCCAAGATGGCGACCACCACGTGTATAACTTCCAAGGCGGCAAACGCTTACAAGGCGAGATTCCACCGGGAAGAAGAAGCCCGGGAGAGCGGGAACCTGCAAGTTTATACCCCCGCAACTCAGACCTTCCTCCCATTGTTATGGAAAGCAGGGAGGGTCCAATGCCCTTCAGGTAACCCCCTCCTGCATCTCACCTAGGGCCTTTACTGTGCTAATGTTTTGAGCCGGGGAAGGGAAGGCCTTTGAAATGTAGAGAAGGGGGGTTTCTGAGATGGCATGTCACTGTACCAAAGATCAACACCAATGCCAGTTAAATATTTCTCCAAGCCTTCACAAGTCTCCTCTACTTCATTGTAGTTTTATATTTTATCAGGGAGCCATGCTTGTTTGTTTGGAAGCAAACAGCATTTCTCTCTGGTCTAATTACTTAGGTGTCCTTACGTGGCCAGGCTAATATGCTGGTAAGATCTAGCTAGTCCTACGATGATTGTGATAGCATGGGAGAATATTTATACCAGCTAGTACAGCATACATGGTCGGATAAACTGCCACATTTAGACTACCCCCTTATCTACGGAGTGATCTGGGGGGAGGCAATCCAGAGCAGATGCAGCGGCCCCTTAGGGAGTCCTGCAACAGTTGCCTTACTTAAGAACCTTCCTAGTAGTATTGCTCTTGCTCCTCCAACCTTCCTCTTAGCTCAGGGTTATAGGTCAATGGTCAAGTTATTTAGCAGTTCTGAGTTTCTCTGTGTATAGAAGAGATCACTTGAATCCGTTATTCATCGATTTCCTAGAGCGGGTGCCAGTAACATTTCCATTGGACCCTATCACTTGCCAATGTAGCCCAGTGGTATCTGGTTGATTCAGGAATATGAATAGTCTCAAACCGTTCCTTCAGGGTCTTGACAAGGAAGTCTGACCATCTTGTAGGTGGGCAGCCACGTGATCTTTTGACATCCCGTGGGATCCAGTAGGTAACGGCTCTACTCCAGCGGTTGTCTCCAAATCTCATTACATGTCCAGCCCATCTGATTTTCGATGTCTTGGCAAACGAGACAGCGTCCCTGATTCTGGAATAGTGATGGAGGTCAGAACTCTGGATTCCTTCTCTCACTTGAGTGAGTTGTGATATTCCCAAGTATAGCTCTTTCGATTCCTCTCTGGGAGACCCGAATAGCATTCTCATCCTGCTTTCGTAGGACCCAGGTCTCTGAGGCGTATGTTAATGCAGGGAAAATGGTGGAGTCGAAGAGATGTGCCGGAGCGGGGAGGTTTTTTTGTCCTTTTAGCTATTTCTTCAATGCCTTTGAAGGCATTCCGTGCCGCTCTCTTCCTCCTGTGCAGCTCAGGTTTTAGGTCATTTATCATGTTGACTTCTCGACCTAGGTACACATAACTGCTGCATTCAGAGATGTTTATTCCATTGAGAGTATATGGGGCCTCAGGAACTAGTTCATTTTTCATGAACATAGTTTTCTTCAGATTCAGCTGTAGACCTATCTTTCCAAATAAATGTTATTATTTGACTCTGTCTTATTAGTCTGATGTTTGTTTGATAATTTTACTCCTCAGAAGAAACCAGAAGATAAGATCTGAGATGCTTTTTCTCATGCCACAAGGTGGTTTATACCACCAAGGGTTCAGTACTCTTTCTTTTGTTTCTCTAAACTTTCTTTTCAGTTCATTTGATTTCACATCATGACACTATGTTCTATGCCTCTGATAGCTGGATAGATAGTCCAGAATTCTCACTTTGGAAACCTAGAACTTAATATTTGTTTGAAAAAACATTTCAAATTTAACAGGGCTGAAAAAAAACTTTTTGTCTTCCTACTATTTATATCTTTCCATCTATAATAATATTAAAAACATATAGTTTTCCCAAAGAGATCTATGTGCTCTGCATTCTGCTTCTGGAAGACAATCTCTAAGTTCTTGGTATATCAGGACTCTAAGAAATGTCAGCGTTATCTCATACTTAAGTTATTACAGAAGTTAAAAAATACTTCTTCTGCCTCTACCCCCCAAACCTATAGGTTTAATTTATGCATATCACTTGCATCACTGTATCCCTTGTCTTCCCTGTTGTTCATCTATTTGATCGAGCAGGCACCAGTAACATCTCCCCATATGTCCTGTCACATTGTAGTGTAGCCCAAAGGGCAACTACTTGCTCCAGGAACATGAAGAGCCTCAAACCATTCCTTCAGGTCATGGGAATGGGGTCTATAATTGTTACTGTTTTTTGCATATCAAATATGACATGCGTAGCTTGTCAGGCTCTGCCACGTGGTTGGGATATTCTGTAGTAGCCTCTCATCTCTAGTCCAGTAATGGCTCTAGTCCATTTCCAATGAAAATGTTACTGGCGCCGCTCGAGGCAAATCGATGAATAACGGGATTCAAGTGATCAAAGTGATCAAGCCTCTCATCTCATGTATGTATTGATGTACTGGGGAAAGATTGATGAGACGGGGAAAGATCAGCTTTTCTGCTGGGTGGAGCTTTGAGGAGCTGTGGAGTCCAGATGTTGAAAATGGCAGCCCTAATGATTTGGGGGGTTCCTCTGGCTTCTTGTGAGGATCTGCTGGGATGGCGGGCCAGGGCTTGAACCCATCTTTCCTCTTGGGTGCCTCATGATCAGCTGGGCACAGGGAGAGCACCTCTACTCCGTGTCTCTGAGTCTCTGGATCAGGCATACCTGGGCTTGAAATAGATTAATTTAGGCATAAAGTAGGGTTTTATGTTTGGTTCTAATAACACCAAACATTAGCCAAGCGGCACAAATGCTGGCTGACTTTGACCGAGAATGTGGAAAGGTAGGTCTACAGCTGAATCTGAAGAAAACTATGTTCATGAGAAATGAACTAGTTCCAGAGGCCCCATTCACTCTCAATGGAACAAACATCTCTGAATGCAGCAGTTATGTGTACCTAGGTCGAGAAGTCAACATGATGAACGACCTAAAACCTGAGCTGCGCGGGAGGAAGAGAGCAGCATGGAATACCTTCAAAGGCATCGAAGAAATAGCTAAAAGGACAAAAGAACCTCCGGCTCCGGGCATATATCTTCGACTCCACCGTTCTCCCTGCATTAACATATGCCTCAGAGACCTGGGCCCTACGAAAGCAGGATGAGAATGCTATTCGGGTCTCCCAGAGAGGCATCGAAAGAGCTATGCTTGGAATATCACGTCTCACTCAAGTGAGTGAAGGAATCCGGAGTTCTGACCTCCGTCGCTATTCCAGAATCAGGGACGCTGTCTCGTTTGCCAAGGCATCAAAAATCAGATGGGCTGGACATGTAATGTGATTTGGAGACAACTGCTGGACTAGAGCCATTACCGACTGGATTCCACGGGATGTCAAAAGATCACGTGGCCGCCCACCTACAAGATGGTCAGACTTCCTTGTTAAGACCCTGAAGGAACGGTTTGAGGCTCTTCATTATTCCCTGAATCAACCAGATGCCATTGGGTTACATTGGCACGTGATAGGGTCCAATGGAAATGTTACTGGTGCCCGCTCGAGCAAATCGATGAATAACGGGATTCAAGTGATCAAGTGATCAAAGTAGGGTGAATATTTTCAAGAAGTCATTTGGTCTCTTAGCATACTTAGCATAGAATACAAGTTTCCTGATATTTCCATTGCCTCCTCTGCCCAAGCTCATCCTTCTAATGTTTCTTCTACTCATCCTTCTACTTTCCTCCTGCTCCATATGCCTCAACCAAACAGTTTTCTGCCTTTAGAAAATCTTTCATATCCATTCATAACTTAATTCTTTACATTTTCAGGGATTTATGGAACTACTTCTTACTACAAAATTTCT
Organism: Cryptotis parvus; assembly: GCA_021461705.1. Taxonomy (NCBI): domain Eukaryota; kingdom Metazoa; phylum Chordata; class Mammalia; order Eulipotyphla; family Soricidae; genus Cryptotis; species Cryptotis parvus. Next base: position 20,871 of record JAJIBD010012913.1, on the reverse strand, counting down.
ATTTTTAATGTATTCACTTATTTTTCCATTCCCTGACTCACATACCATTTCCACAATGTGTGGATATTAGCTACTCTTTTGGCAAGAATACTTGGAATACACAAGACACCCCATATGTACTTGTAGAATGAATAGCTGAATGATGTTTCAAGAGGCAGGGAGATGTGCTATACTCTCCGGGATAAATCTAGCCTCAGACAGGGGCTGGCACATAGTAGGACTCAATTAATTTCTTGGCTGAGGGAAGCAGGAGCTTAGGACTTCTTTATTTAACAAAATCAGTTGTGCCCAGAATTTACTCTAAAGCTATCTTTTCCTGGTAAACCAAGATGGAATTCCCATTATTTCACAGTCCCTTGAAAAAATATAATTCTTAAGAATATAACTCTTATTAAATTATTGCAGAGCTCTTCAATTCCACCTCTCTTTTTCCTACTCTGAATGAAATATTTAGACTGGTAAGTCATTGTAGCTATATAAAAACTCGAAAAATTATTATTAACAAATGAAAAACATCATAAAGAATGAAATCTATTCACCCACTGTTTTATAGAATTCCAGTTTTCAGCATAAAATTATGCAAATTACATATTCTATTCTTCTATCTAAGTGTGTGTATGATATGCATATATATGAGATTTCACGGTGCCTACCACATAGCTAAAAATGTACTGAATCTAAGGTATTAGATGAGAGGCATTAATGAGAAGGGATAATCCGTCCTCTTAGATGGCAGCTTCTCTTGCTCTTACTGTGTTGTATTCTAGCCAGAATGAGCCTGAGCACTTCCCTATTGCAATCAGAACCATCTGTCACAGCAGGTGTACCAGGAAACAATTTCTTTGAATTCTAAGGAATGAATATTTCCTTGCCATGGTTTATTGTCTTATTTAGAAGAAACAAATATTAGTTTAAGGAAAGGTAGGTAGCTTCCTATTTTCTAGAAAAACCTTCCAGTAGTTAAAATCATAGCTTTTTTTTCATTCCAGTAAATGAATTTATTAAGAAGAAAGGAGAAGGGAGGGAGTTGAAAGGGTAATATATGTGTGGAAATTAAGCCTTGGGTATAGAGGTAAGAGGCACCAACCAAACAATTTTAAGTATTATTCATATATTCTCCAGGAGCTTATTATTCTAAGTAGAATTTTCAATCATATTAGCTTTTTTTAATAGAAAAATACCAAAGATGTGACGGTAAGAGAGCTGGAGTCCTAAATCCTTGTTCCTACTCTGACATACCAATTGTGTTATTTAAGAAAAACCTGTTAATGTATTGAGGGTTTTTAAAAAATATGATCTTTAAGATATTAATATTTATTCATTGATCACATTGGGTTACAAAGAATTGCAAATAAGAAATATGTGGGTGTATTTTGTGAACTATGAAATACATTATGAAGAATTGTAACAGAATATTCTATAGTATTTTCATCTTGGGGACAATTAGCACTCTAGGCATGAAATCTATGTCTTTATCAGAGTATGTAGATTATAAAGAATACTTCCCCTCACCCAGAAAACCAAGAATATATTGGGTGGTAGTATTACGATTATTATGTTAATATTTCTTTAGGTACAGACCAAAGAGCCATTGATTCATGATGGTACAAACCAATAGTTAAGCACAGTAACAACTCCAAATAATATCTATATGTATGAAAGCACATTTGAAGTAAATAGCTACATAAACTGTGGGTATAATTCTCACCTATGGTCCCCTTTGATTGCTTTGTCAAGGTCTAAAGGAAATCATACCAAGCCTTCTGTGTTCTTCAGTGGCTGGATGAGAAATCAAAAAAAAGCATAAGACAGGCAAATAAGAGAATAGGTAAGAATAATTTTTAATAATAGCAAATGTACATTCTGTGTACATGGAGGGAGACCTAATAACTCACCGTCTTTAAATTGTGTGGCTGACACAGAAGATATTAGGGAAGCAGGAAAGAGAGGTCAGTAAGGGAGGTGAATGGGAAGGCAGAGAGAAACACAAGACTTAGGTTCTCTTTTCTCTGTGGAAAAAATAAGCTTATTAAGTCTCCATTTCCAAGGAAGGAGCACCCTTAGGGAGTTTATGTGTAAATATCTTTCACAAGAGGTGACCTTGACCCCTCTTCAGAACAGCTCACCTGAAATTAACGTCTTGCCAAATATATATTTTTTTAAATTTTGTTTTGTACTGCGTGCTGTACTTCTGCTCTCCTACAAGAAAGCATTGCGTAAGCATTGCTTGGTTGTCATCAGAGAAGGATAAAGTGTGTCTTGCCCTCATGAGGCTTAATGTTCAATAGCAGAGGTAAACAAGCAAATACGTAAACATCATCACACTTTAGACGTCTGTGGAAGTAGAAGTCTAGAAGACAGACGTCTGGACTAGAAGTCTAGAGGATAGATGACTGGTCTGGAAATCTAGAGGATAGATGACTGGTCTTGAAGTCTAGAAGATAGATGACTGGTCTGGAAGTCTAGAAGATAGATGACTGGTCTGAAAGTCTAGAGGATGGATGACTGGTCAAGAAGTCTAGAGGATAGATGACTGGTCAAGAAGTCTAGAGGGATAGATGACTGGTCTAGAAGTCTAGAAGACAGACATCTGGTCTAGAAGTTGAGAGGATAGATGACTGGTCTGGAAGTCTAGAAGATAGATGACTGGTCTCGAAGTCTAGAAGATAGATGACTGGTCTAAAAGTCTAGAGGATAGATGACTGGTCAAGAAGTCTAAAAGACAGATGACTGGTCTAGAAGTCTAAAAGACAGATGACTGGTCTAGAAGTCTAGAAGATAGATGAACACAAAACAAAGTGAGACCAGATATTATTTAATTATATGCAGTTTACTGAGCTCCAAGTTAAGCAGTTTCGCACTCTAGTTTGCCTTCTAGATTGATCATTTGTCTTCATGCCATAATACATGGTTATTTTAAGATTTTATCATTTTCAGGATAGTTTAGCACCCTGATATTCATATTAAAATTTCAAGTTTAATTAATTCAAGTGAACACTGAGATAATTAGAATAGCTTTCTTTTGCTGATTGGATTTTTACCTTAGAAATATAATTTAGATCCAAAGTAATTTCAAGCCAAATATGGACAGTACTGGTTCACAAAACCAAAAAATAAAAGCTGATTAGGCTACAGACTTGACTGGTTCCCAATTTTTCTTTTTTCTTTTGTTTTACCTTTCTATCAGTTCCACTTGCCCCTGAGATTGTCTTTATTCTGTGAGATTGGTGTCAATTTCTCTGAAGCATCTAGGGAAAATAGTTCTTATTAGTTCCAGATTCTTTTTTTTTAAGTATTTTATTATACCACCGTGAGATATACAAATAAAAAGATATACAATTAAAAAGTTCATGTTTGGGTTTTGGTCATACAGTGTTTCAGCACCCGTCCCTCCACCAGTGCCCATCTCCCACCAACAACATCCCTGGTTCCCTCCCCTTCCCCAGCCCTGCTCCATGGCAGGTTCTTTATTTCTTTCCCTTTCTCTCTCTTTCTCTTTTCCTTCCCTTCCAGACTATGGATTACAGAACATACATTAAAAGGTTGTCATGTGTATCCTTTTGCCTCTATTTAATGCTCAGTTCTAGGTTGGCATTAGTACCCTCGACTATTATTAGCACCCTGTTCCATTTTCTGTCTTACCTAAACTCTGGCTCCCACACGTTTGTGATAATCTCCACCTTTGACAAGACCTCCTGATATATGTTTCACTTGACCTTGGATATTGGTATCATAATATGTACATATATATTTATGCCATGCAAATAAATGCAGTCATTCTGTATCTGTCTCTCTCCTTCTGGCTAATTTCGCTCAACATAATCTTCTCCATGTCCATCCATTTATAGGCAAATTTTATAACTTCATTTTTCCTAACAGCTGCATAGTATTCCATTGTGTAGATGTACCAAAGCTTCTTTATCCAGTCATCGATTTTCGGGCACTCTGGTTGCTTCCAGATTCTGGCTATTGTGAATAATGCTGCTATGAACATAAAAGTAGGGATGGTGTTTCCGCTGCGTATTTTTGGTTTCCCAGAGTAGATTCCCAGGAGTGGTATGGCTGGGTCAAATGGGAGTTCAATTTCTAGTCTTTGGAGGAAAGTCCATATTGTTTTCCAGAAAGGCTGTACCAGCCGGCATTCCCACCAACAATGGATGAGTGTCCCCTTTTCCCCACATCCACGCCAGCACTTGTTGTTCTTGCTCTTTTGAATATGTGCCAGTCTCTGTGGTGTAAAGTGGTATCTCATTGTTGTTTTGATTTGCATCTCTCTGATGATTAGTGATGATGAGCATTTTTTTTTCATATGTTTTTTGGCCATTCGAATTTCTTCCTTGCTGAAGTTTCTGTTCATTTCTTCTCCCCATTTTTTGATGGGGTTGTTTGTTTTCTTCTTGTAAAGTTCTACCAGTGCCTGATATATCCTGGATATTAACCCCTTATCAGATGGGTATTGGGTGAATATTCTTTCCCATTCTGTGGACTGCTTTTGTATCTTAGTCACTGTTTCTTTTGAGGTGCAGAAGCTTTTCAGTTACCCTTTACCTTATCAATCACAGTGGAAAGAAAGCCTTTGCCTTCCAATGTTTTAATTCAGTTTCAGAAGGAATATAATTGATCTTCTATTAGTTGTGTGCTTATTTTAAAATTCAGGCTAGGACCAGAAGAATGTGGTCCTAGCCCTTGGGGAGCCACTGGGGTCCCCAACTGTATCAGGACAGAAGTTCTCTTCTACCTCCAAGGCTGCTCGTGGGGAACAAATGAAATCTCACGAGTCCAATGCAGTTCCAAAGAGGCTTTTAATAGTACAAAAGCTCTACCACCACAATCCAATATAATGAAAGAACTCTAGCTCTGGTCAGAACTTAAACCATACACGAGAGCCCAAGTCTCCCACCAAAGAGGATCCCACCAGAGAGGAGTCCTACCAAAGAAGGTTCTACCAAAAAAGGAGTCCCACCAAGAAGGGATCGCACCTGAGAGTCCTACCAAAGAGGAGACCTACGCAAGTAGGTGAGTGCCTCAAGTCAGTCTCCTTATATACACCAAAGTAATCCTAATTGTTGACAGGGAGGGTTCTGTCAACAAAGAGCCCTAAACAGCTTCTAGATAGTAGAAGAGTGTAAAAGGGTGGTGCCACGCCCTATTACAGGTAAAAATAAAGTATTATGCCAAGGACTAATCCCTTCTTCCAAGATTATCTCTTATGTAAAACACTGGAGAGAGTGAGCTAATATAAAGGAATACATCTCAATTTTATGGGCTTCATGTAATCTAGATGGTACTCACAAGGTCCTTCTTATTTATTATCTGCACCAGGGTGATTCTGAGTATCTTGATCTCTATATACTGAAAGGGTCACACTCACCTGCATGAGGGAAAACTAGTACGATCCTTCCTATAATCTTTAACAATAGTCTCAATGTAGCTAGGGTGGTAGTCTCCTGGTATTTTTAAACTGTCTCACGCTGGGTGCAGTGGATATAAAGAGGAGCTGTGCCCAATCTAGATAACATAGACGTCTTAGTAGATGTATAATAATAAGTCAGAAGTTATTCAGAGTCAAGGTAACATCTGTAACTGCCACACCCTCCACCACTGTTTATATAGGAGAAAGACCTCATTAATATGAACCTTGGTTTAAGAACATGTAAATAGATTAAACTGTGAGTGGATAAAACAGCAAAGCTCCCAAGCTAGCTAAGCCTGTCATCCAACACTAGCCTTGCATAGTTTTGCACCAAAAGCACTTTTCATTGTCTATTGGCTGAGGTGGGGTGTGGTCCTTGGTTAACAGACTCATTAGAACACCTTGGAATAGCATATTATTCCAAATAGACCAACTTTGCTCTCCAGGGAAGGAATATTGGACTAAGTAGCAATGAGTGTGCTTCTGATAAATGGAGACACATGAAAGGATTTCTCAGTGATAAAATGAACATATTCACACAATAATGGCTACTTGGTTCCTTGCTTGCCCTGTATCTTTACTTCTAGGCACATCACCATTTTTATGGATATTCTTTCTCTCCCATGCTATTATTAGCGGGAGAACTGCATTGTTTTGCAGATCCCGCCCAATTGACTGCAGCTTATTGGTTTCATGCTGGCTATTTTAATTAAATTTAACTAATCAGAAATCTCCTCTGAATTTTTAAGTATGGGATCATATACTCAAGGGAACAAGCTAGTCATTAAATGTCAAAATGGCAATGTATTAATTTGTTTCCTCGGATGTGGAGGAAGTTGGCTTATAGTTGTACTGAGATTCAATCTGATTCCATGAGAGCATGGGTCCATCAATTAGTGCAAGAGCTGAATCCCTTGATTTCTGGTGTTTAGCGAGTCCTTACTCCTCTCTACAACTGTGACAGCTGAGATACAGGTGACACTCTCCAAAAGAAAGCGCAGCCTGAGCCAGACAAACCCCCTGTGGAAGTTTTAACTTCCTACTAAGTCAGAAGTTATTCAGAGTCAAACCTAGCGAATTTTAATTTTACAAGAGATCTTATTGGACACCCCTAACTCTGAATTATTATCACTTCGAATATAAGATCAGAATCAAATGTAATTAACATTTCTTTATTTATAGAATATCATTAAAATTTGATGTGTATCTATTCAACCTTCGCTCTAGAACTTCATCTGCACAAGTCACATTTCAACTACTCAGTTGCCACTTGTGAGACTGAAACAACGCTGCAGGCTGAAGAAAGAGCTCGAGTGACGTGCATCAGGCATTAGAGGTATGCTGGATGCTTCCTAAGACACTCACATCAGCTCTTGAAATTCCTGATTTCCTTCCTTGACTATACAAATATTCATGAAGTCATTTTGCTTAAACTTAAAATTTGCATTGCAGTTTAGGTAACATGGTTCTAATTGTCAGCATTTATGGTTTTGATAATCAAAGGTCCTACATCCTTACCACCATCAAAGTGACCTAAGCCTTCCATACACACTGTGTAGTTTATGGCACTTTCTATGCTGCTACCTGCCACCAACAGAGAGCACAGACCCCTCCGCCATTATTGTGAGGTCCCTTCCCTTCCCAGTCTCTTCTCATCTCAGGGTCCCTCAGATCACAGTTCTGTTCACTTGTTTTTTTTCCACAAAGTAATTCTTTGCTTTGAAATAAAACTACACTTCTCCTCTCTCCATTCTCAGTATTCAAATAGTTTTTATTGTTGTTGTGGTTAAAGCTTCACATTTTCAACAGCACTTACTTAAAATGCTCTTTCTTCTTATATTGCATTAGATGAATTTCAGAAAATGATAAAAGTGATCGTAACTTCACGAGAACTTTTCTTTGTATGATTAAAAAGTGTATTGCATATACACTTTTTTGGTTCAGTGGGGACAATTATACTTCTTCTGGTTCAGTGGGGACAATTTACTTAAAGGATCTTAATAGATGACAGTCTTAAAAAAGTTTTACATGTGCTAAGAATAATTGATATCTTTTGCATCTCATTAACATGTTGGGTTGCAATTTAAAAAAAGTAAAATTGTTTATTCTTTTTATATCCTAAATGGAAAGATGATCTTAGTTTATGTTGTTATATACCTTGGCAAGCGAGGTATGATGTAATGAAGGCTCATAGTATTTTGATGGCTTATAAAGGATCTTCTAGAGCTTACTAGCCAAATCCACTCATTTCTTTCTTATAAATAATTCCTTGAAGCAGAGTCTAGGATGAAACATAATGACAGTTTTACTTCATTCACCCACTCACATAAAGGAAAATAATAGACTTGATGTTTGCAGGTGAGCTCCCTGAGGAAGTGTCTTTCTGTTTCATTTATTTCTGTGTCCAAGTTACCTAGAGCAGTGCCCAACCACAAAAGACATTGAATAAACAGATGCTGAGTGAATATGCCAGTTATATAAATGCTCCTTAAAAAGGAATACATAAGATATTAATATTGAACAGAAATATTAAGCTCTGTGTAAATTTTGTAATATGCGTTATAAATAATGGAAATTTTTTAAAACTGTGAATTAAGTGTCATTTTTTATTTTACAGAAAGCAAACCAGGGCATGGGCAGGAACCATAGTCCAGAGGAGAAGGAGTTTGTCTCACATAAGGCTGACTCTGATTCTTTCCCCAGCATCCCATACGGGTCCTCAGCTCCTCCAAGAGTAATGTCTGTGTGCAAAGCCAGGAGTAACCCTTGAATATTGCTGGGTGTGACACAAAAAGGTTAAATAATAAATAAATAAAAAGTAGATAAATAAATAAGTAAAAATTAAGGCATGAGGGAAGTTAATAATTCCAAGTCCGTACTCTTAAGCAATGGAGTTGGGATTGACCTCACATTCATCAAATTTGAAGATGCTTATTTTAATCTAGTTCCCAAGAATTATGCAAGTGCCCAAACTAAGATAACCCAAGACAATCATAGTTTTGGGGAACGGGTGTTTGTATAATCTCCAATTAAAGGTCCTACTTCATTTGGAAATGCATCTAGGAGGAGCCTTCATTGCTCTAGTTTCTGGGCGCCTTGGTATTCTTGACCTTGTAATGCCTCCTCTCTGCTTGCTGCTGTTCTTTGCTCTTTGTCTCTCCTTAGAAGAACACCAGTCAGTTCAAATGAAGGACAAGGCTTACTGTGATCTTTCCTTAATAAATTACATGACACAATAGTATATCTGAACATTACATTTTGAGGTATCAGAATTTCTCCCAGTATATCTCTTTTGGGGGAGATACATTTCTACCATAACAGTCATCGAGAGCCCAAGGCACAAAATTTGCTTGTTGACATTGGAGTCCATTACAAAGGCATGATTCATCTTCCTCTGACATAGCAGGGAAGAAATTATACGCCTCTCTAAAGTTTAATGTCAGTGACAGGTAGTTTCATTTTGATTGAGGTGACAGGAGTTAGTACACAGGAGAGGAGTATCTTGCAGAATCTTTGAGACAAGTCTCTAGATCTGATAGGAGAAAGTGGAGCTGAAGTCTGAAACAGACACGCGGGGGGGATGGAAGCAGGAGAATGGTGGTAATGTTGATGGAAAAGTCAAGACAAGAACTGACCTTGAATCCTGAAGATTAAAGCAGATGGCACTGAGAAAGAGACAAGGCATAGAAAATTGTGACAAGGAAATGCAGAGAGAAGAGGGAGGAAAAGAGAAAGAAGAAGAGAGAGAGGGAGGAAGTGAGAAAAATGAGAGAGAAAGGGAGAGACAGAGAACGGAGGGAAGGAAGAGAAAGAGAATTTCAAAGACATCCAGTACACAGAATCTATTTGGGGGGCAAACATTTATGTGGAGTCATGTGGGCAGAGCTGATTCTTGCTCGACTTTGATGGTGCAGACTGAGAGATGGTCTTTGGTCTAAGACTAGCAGGGCAGATCTGAATGGAGCCTGTCCTTCTCAAAGGGTCTGATCTTCTCTTAGAGGCTGCTGTGCAATATTGTGGGGTCAGCAAGAAGCAGACCAGTCTTCCAAATTCTCAATGAGGAGGAATTAGTCTTTTCTTAGTAGTCGTTGAGTGCATTTGGGACTATGTTTGCTATGTCCCAGGCATTCTTCTCATTGGCGGTGTGGTAGCAAGGAGAAAGGTAGGTGAGATCCATGCACAATTGCACTCCTATTTCAGTGACAGAGATGGACAATCAAATATGGGGTGATGCAACTTTCCATCCTGAGACTTAGCAAGGAAAACAAAGCAGTGTTATTTGCAAACAGCAACAGAAAGATGAGGGAGGAAATGAGCAAAGGTTAAAGTTCTCATCAACTCCTTGCTGGTGATAATACTTCATGTTCCTTTAGTTCTGGCTTTGTAGGACACCCAGGTGTTAAGTAAAGTACTGGATACATGCAGAAATGTCATTATGAGATTTGGGTTAGATCAAATCCTTTATTTTTCTCTATTTCTTTAGAGAAATGAAGTAATACAAACTGAACACCGGTCCCTTCTGACTCATAATGTAAGTCCTGAAGCCCAGTAATGCAAATGTCATATTATTTTGGTGTCAACCATAAATTTGGTACATTTGTCTTTATTTTGTGTCCTAGAAATAGACAATGACAGTTTGCTTTGTGCTAAAACAATTGCCATACTTTTCATGATTATCTCTTTGAAAATATAATATGTGAGAAAAGCAGGGAGAATTGCATTTTAACACTAGTTATAGGTTATAATCTGTGGCACAATATAATATAAGAATAGAGATTTTAAGGCACTTGTATCACTTTGTATCACTTGTCTTCCTGTTGTTCATTGATTTGCTCTAGTGGGCACCAGTAACATCTCTTTACGTCCTATTGCAAGCAAGTGTATCCCAGGTCATCTGCTTGCTCCAGGAACAGGAAAAGCCTCAAACCATTCTTTCAGGTCATAGGAATGAGGTTGATAATTGTTACTGTTTTTTTTTTGGCATATCAAATAAAACATGGGTAGCTTGCCAGGCTCTGCCATGTAGGTGGTATAAGTAAAGGCAAGTAAATCATTTTATTTACTTTTTAGTGGGATTAAATTGTTATTTTTATTTCTTTATTGAATCACCATGTGTACACAATTACAAAGTTGTTTGTGGTTGGGTTTCAGTTATACAGTGTTCCATCACCTGTTCCTTCACCAGTGTACATTTCTCACCACTGGTGTGCCCAGTTCGCCACCCCTGAGCCTGCCTCTAAGAAAGACACTTTTCTTCTCTCTCTCTCTCTCTCTCTCTCTCTCTCTCTCTTTATGGGAAGTAACTCCATTTAAATGGTATTTAATATTTTCACTGAATTTAAGAAGACTGAAATACTGTTTCTAAAACAGCGGCAGGTTCCATCCAGACCCCAATGTTTACAAGCCTGCAGTAATGTCCATTTAAAACTCATTTGATTATGGAGGTTGTCTTTCTCTAGGAAAAGAATTGCAGTGTTGTTTCATTTCAAATATCGCTGAATTTCTAATTCTGAAGAATTATTATTATGTCAGGGACATTTGTTGTTCTGAAAAACCTGGTTGGTTTCAAGAGCTTCAAGAGCAAATAAAATAACAGCTTGGCTTTGATGCCTTAAAAATGGTGAAAGACTGTATGAGTCAGAACCAATTATGAACACTTTTGCAATTGCATATCTCATGGTGATATCACTTGATCACTTGACTTTCCGTTATTCATTGATTTGCTAGAGTGGGCGCCAGTAATATTTCCATTTGACCCTATCACGCAGCAGTGTAGTCCAATGGCATCTGGTTATTTCAGGAATATGAAGAGCCTCGAACCGTTCGTTCAGGGTCTTGTCAAGGAAGTCTGATCATCTTGTAGATGTGCAGCCATGTGATCTTTCGATATCCTGTGGGATCCAGTCGGTAATGGCTGGTGATATAATAAAAAAAAATTAAAAAGTGGTGAAAGAGACTCCAACCCTGTGCCTTGTGGAGTGTTGGGCTTTCATGACTCTGGAGGTTGGAAAATGCCATCTAACACAATGCTGGTGCAGCTCTGTTGATTTAGAGGCATAATGCCCAGATACTGTGCCTGGTGCAATCATCGGAGATAATAAAGCCAGCCGAAGGTAGAGAGGTCTCCCCACTCCCATCTCTAAATCCTCTGAAAGAACAGGCTGCACATGACAACACCCGGAAAATATGATCCATCAGCATCTAAATAAGCGACAGGGATCCAAAGTATACAGTAAGCAGCCAGGTCTGGAGACTCATACTGGGACGTGTGGTAGCACCAAATGTGGCCACTCTGTGAGACGATCACACTCCATGTCGGGATGGAGGCCTATGCAGGCTGCAGAGGAGGTTTCAACGTGGTCATCTCCACTGCCAAGTCTCAGAGTGACAGTCTCCTGGAGTTTCATGAACTGAGAAAGGCAAGGCACACCGACAGCAACGCAAAGGGCCACTGTCTTCCTCACCTGCCACTTTGTGGGAAAGATCAGGTGTGTGGCATGTCCCTCATCCCTCCACTCCAGCAGGGAGATGCTCCATCTCTGAGCACCTGTTGATGAGTCCCTTTGCCTGGGTCTATGGTGGTGAGCACCATAACAATGGAGCATAAAAGCAAACATTGTCCTCCAAGTGATAGAGAAAGCTTCATCATTTGGTGGAGGTGGAATAGTCCAACATACCTTGAACTGCAGAATGGCTCTGGGTGTAACCAGGACAGAGGTTCAGGGAGATTCTCCTTCCCTGTTGCTGCCCAGCTTGTCTGCAATGTGGCTCTTGTGAGGCTTTACAAAGCGCCAGTGTTTCATAGACAGACGAAGCTTCAGACTCTCAGAACAGATGAAGTCAACATGCTCCTTGCTTGGAGGTCAAGAGCAGCCTGCCCTGTAGGGGCTCTTTGGCTTCTTATGCCAAGAGCTCCTCTGATGCTAACCCCAGGTGACTCCAAAGCTACTTGGCGTCATAACAAAACGTTAATGGTTTGTCCCCTAGGATAGTTGCATTCTAGAGAGTAAGGATTTGTATTTATGTGTTCGCTTTGTCCCTGATTTCCTGTCAAGGCTTTTAAAAGGGAACAAGCATAATGAAATGTTTCTTGCGACTTCATTGAAAATTTAAGGACCAACTGCATCCCATGTCCTCTCCAGACTTAGTTATTTCGGAGTGAAGACTGACTCCAGTGTTCTCAATTAAGGGATGGTTTGGTGGATTTCAATTCCTGATTTTCTGTAACACCATCTAATGTCTAATGAACTCCAAGACCAGAAAAATGCAAAGAGCAAGGCACCCTAGGATACCTTTTGGGAATTTCTCAATATGAACCATCATATGCATTTGAGTCTGTAAATCACACCTTTTATCTTATTTTTTATTAAGTTTTTAATAATTTTGGACGTCATACCCAGTGTTGCTTCAGGACCGTGTGGTATTGGGGAAACATGCTCAAGGCCTCTTGTGTATAGTATGCTCTCTACTGGGGGCACATAGCAACCTGCTTTGTTTTTTTTTAAATACTGTTTCTTATTTTTTTAAACTTTCATCGTGCTTGTCATTTTTCTCATTATTTGTTTGCATTTCCTCAATAAAGTCTTTCCTGGGGCACCAATTTATTTATTTATTTCAATTTTTTATTATAGCATCGTGAGATATACAATTAGAAAGATTTTCATGTTTGGGTTTCAGTCATACAGTGTTCCAGCACCCATCCCTCCACCAGTGCCCATTTCCCACCACCAACGTCCTCTGACTCCCTCCCCCTCCCTGGCCTGCCTCTATGGCAGGCACTTTGCCCTACTCTCTCTCTCTCTCTCTCTCTCTCTCTCTCTCTCTCTTCTCTTACACATTGTGGCTTGCAATACATACATTTAGAGGTGATCATGGATATTCCTTTGCCTATAGTTAATGATCAGTTCTAGGCTGGTATTATCATTTCCAACAATTATCAGCACATTGTTCCCTTCTCTGTCTTACCTAATCTCTGAGTCCCATACTTGCGGTAGATTCACCCACTGACAAGACCTCCTGATCTTTTTTGCCTGACCTTGGATATTAGTATCAGACTATTTAATTTTATATCCCGAAATAAATCCAGTGATTCTATATCTGTCCTTTTCCGTATGACTAATTTCACTCAGCATGATCCTCTCCTTGTCCATCCATTTATAGGAAAATTCCATAACTTCATTTCTCCTGACAGCTACATAGTATAGAATTGTGTAGATGTACCTCTGTTTCTCTGAATATCCAGTCGTCTGTTCTCGGGCACTCTGGTTGTTTCCAGATTCTGGCTATTGTGAATAGTGCTGCTATGAACATAAGTGCAGATGGTGTTTCTGCTATGTGTTTTTGGCTTCCCAGGGTATATTCCCAGAAGTGGTATGGCTGGGTCAAATGGGAGCTCAATTTCTAGTCTTTGGAGGAATGTCCATATTGTTTTTCAAAAGACTGTACAAGTCAACATTCCCACCAACAATTGAAGAGAGTTCATTTCTTCCTGCATCCATGCCAAGCACTTATTGTTCTTACTTTTTTGGTTATGTGCCAGTCTCTGTGATGTGAGATGATATCTCATTGTTGTTTTGATTTGCATCTACCTGATGGTTAGTGATGATGAACACTTTTTTATATGGGAAAGCACAAATTTAAATATTGAAATATTACTTGTGCAAACATAGGATAGGGAGGAAAATAAACCTTGGGAAAAGAAGACACATTTTGTGGTTTCTGTGTCAGCCTTAGGGTGCACAGAAAGCTAGTGAAGAACCCCAAGGGTCTCTGTGTGCAAAACCAGCCCTGCAATGCTGTGTCCAGCAGAGTACAGGTAGTCAAAGTAGAGCTCTCACCAGGGATCTGAGCACTGTCCTACAAAGCACTCTCACTGCCAGCCAAGGGCAGCACAGAACAAGCTCCTGCACAGTAAGAGAGGTTAGGATGCCCAGCTCAGAAATTTATAGCGGCCTGGGATAGTCATTTTCATTCAATTCAGCCCTTTTCTCTCAGCTGCCAAAGGCAGGAAGCCTAAAGGACTGAAAGATTTGTGAGAAGTCACAAAACAAATGAACAACTAGAAAATAGACCTCAAATTTCCTTAACAATTATTTCCCCCCACTGGGGCCAAAGGAAATGAGTCCCAGAAAAGTGTTTTTTTATTTTGAGATGTCTCAGCACTATGCGTATCTCTTTTTATGAACTGTTATTGCCCTCGAAGTTGCAAGTGTGGTTGCGGTGCCCCACTGCATCGGCAGGTGGCAGACAGGAGACAGGCTTGTCTACACCCCCCAGGACTCTCGCCCCATGGGCGCTGGATGGTGATGGTCTGACATAGAAAGAGATTGGGTCCCCTGGAATGAACCCAGAGCCACAGAAGAGACCGACAAGCTACCCATATGTATTCGATATGCCAAAAACAGTAACAATAATGGACCTTATTACCAATGAATGGTGACGTTACTGGCACCCTCTCGAGGCAAATCAATGAACAACGGAAGACAAGTGACAAGTGACAATTACATGGGTTTTATGTGTAGAACTAGAAATCCCCAAAGTTTGATGTCATTTCTTTTTTCAACAAATCCCTTTATTTACCTTGTGTTATAATAAATTCAACATAGTTCTAATGCTAAGTAAAATCAATTAACAATTAAAAAAAACCACATCTTCCCCTTCTTTTAACATTTTATTTGAACTAATTTGGGGATAGGGTTGGGCCACATCCTATGATACTCAGGGATAGTCCTGGATGTGTTCAAGAGACCATGTGGTAGTGGGGATGGAACTGGGGTGCTGATGGAAGTCACGTGCCTTACCCCTGGTGCTAGCTCTCTGACCCCAACCCACCAGTTTTGTTGATTCATTTTGGTTCAGGGCCAAAACCTTGCAGAACTCAGGGCTTACTAGTGTTTGTGTACTCAGGGATTATTTCTGGTGGGATTGGGAATCAGATGGAGTGCCAAAGATTGAACCAGGGTTCCATGTGTAAGGCAACCCTCCTACAAGCTGTACTTGCTCTGGTCCTATCAAGCCATCAGTTTCAAATTTACTGAAGTATCTGAATGGTGTCCTGTTCTTTAGGATAATATCATACTTCCTGGGCTTTGAGACATGCAGAAGAATTAGATATGAATTATTCTCTCCTCAGGAAACTTATCATTTTGGGACATAAAACCCTATGCAATAATCCAAATTATTATGCATAAGACATGTTGGGTTTGGAAAGCCTGGGAATGTTTCTAGGGAGCATATGGAATCTGATTGGACCTTAAAATGTGTTAATTTAGGGTTGCGTTAATTTATGGCAAAAAGAGATAAACACTTAACTTTTTTATTCTTTAAATTTTATTATACCACCATGAGATATACAATTACAAAGTTGTTCATGATTGGGTTGCAGTAATACACTGTAGCTGTTTTCAGTAGTAAATGGGGTGAGCTACCCTTTTAGGCTATTTGAACAGTAGGCCCTTAAGGAAACACTACTTCCAGATGGTGACTATAGGCACCATTAAGGGTTTCTTCTGTTTTTTTTAAGTGTTGGAGCCTATATTAGACATTGCTCTCATTTCACTTTGATTTCTGTCTTTTCAATGTTCCATCTTCAATAACTGAGATTGAAATCAGGGAGCAGCATAGCTGTGGAGAAGGGGAGCCTCAAGAGAGCTGAGCTTTAAAGTCTAGCAGAGAGATAACTTTCCTTGACAACACTTAGCTGAAGAAGGCAGCTTGACCCCTCAAATATAAAATTATATGATGTCTCTTTCTTAAAATGTTCCTACCATGGCCTCAGAAGATTGCATTACATAAAGGACAGAGAAATTCATCTACAATAATGTATCTTATTTGAATTAGCAACTGGGAACTTCACTTTCCTACTAAATAATAAGGTAACTTATCTGGGTATTCTAATAAAATATTAAATTGGTGAGTCTCAACGTTTTTCTTGGTGAAAATACAGTGAACTTGAACGTTGAATGTGGCAGTTCTCTAGCCTTCTGCTGGCATTAATTTGTTAGTAGAATAAACCTTGCTAGCCAGCGCTTTTCACTAAGAAGGCGGAAATAGATTATAGGTTGTTTTTCTATCCCTGAGTTTTTTTATTTGCTCTCCTCAGAGAAAATTGAGTATATGACAGGAAGACAAGCATGAAACCTCTCATAATCCAGCCTTGTGTTCTCAAGAGATTGTCCTTGATAGATGAGGCTACTCATTGAGTCTTTCCTGGAGTTTATTTATTTGACCACGTTATCCCAGACTTAAATGCCTCCATTAATCAATACTGAGCTTCTCCACATAAAGTCTGCCAAGCTCATCAAGATGAGAACTTTTTTAATTTAATAAATGAAAGAAAAATCCCAGGTTTATACATGATCCTTGAAGAAATAGCAGATATATTACAGGCTAATAACATACCCACTGACAATTGAATTTTTTTTTTGTTCCCTCCCTTTAGAATTGTGGATGGAATTGAGGTGAGAAGAAAAGGTTTACTCAGAAATAAATGAATTCAAAAGATGTTAAGGCTTTCGAGTTTCTCGGTTCAGTCTTTGTGCATCTCTCCCTCATTTACTGAGTCCCTGCAGTGTTCCAGGAACTTGACTTCCAGGTATCATGTGAACAAAATCACCTCCAGTGAGGAGTTGATAGCAGAGGGAGGATGAGATACATAAGTAAATAGATAGTTACAGTGATGTTTGATGGAAGTTATAGTTAGTAAAAGTTTAGGGCCATCTAACCATTTATGTAAGGAAAGACTTCCTGTTAAGAAAAGGAATTTAAAAAAATAGCCGAAGAGGTCACTTTGACTACCTGGTGAAGCCCCGGACTAGCTAAAGCCCACACGTCCTACACCTTCTCCCATGGGTAGGATGAAAGAGAAGTGAATAAAACAAGGTGGGGAAGCCTAGCACATTCTTTCTGGCTGTTGCAATGTCAGTTCTTATGCCACTACTTCCTTCCACAACATTATAGTTAATTTTTTTTCTTTTAAAAAGTCTAATAGCTTTTAAAGTGAATATAGCATTCCTTTTGATGTTTTAACCTGTACAGAGGGAAACAATATCCATTCATTAAATATCTATTGACCATCTAACAGTTACTAATGATAATTCCAATTCAGATACTATTAAATGACTGCAGTGAGATAGCTTGATTCTTAAACTGATGATAATATATACAAATAGGCGTGATTCATTCATGTATATATTCCACATGCCTATATTCATATTATATGGTTGTGAGTATAAGAAGTTTGGATTGTGCCATGTTTGCTAGGCTACAGGAGGGTAAAGAGAGGGCAGCAGCCATTTTGTAGCTTACCGTCACCTTCTCATCAAACAAACAAACACTCATCTAGGTGCTTGGGTCAAATGGATTTTTCATCAGTAGTTATAAATTCCACATGCCTTGCCCTGAAATGATGGAGATCAACCTGGAAGGGCATAACTAATCAGATTAGCCCGTAAAGGGAACTCAACTTCAGGGCAGAGACTACCAAGATGCCTGGGACTATAATTGTTTTCTCTTCACTGGGTCAGCCCTGTGGTAGCTTGCGTCAGAAGCCTGTGCTCAGCTTATTTTCCTGTGTTTTCACGTTATTTCCTTGCACATAAATTGAGATTATGGCTTGCAGAGTCATGCAAATAAATTCCTCGTGAATCCCTCTCTTTATGTGTACATACATATGTATAGATACATGCATACATTCTCTATATGGATATGTACAAATATAGATATATACATATATGTGTCTATTGTGTAAATATAGGTTTCTTTATAGAAGTGCATGTGTATCTCCAACGGCTCTCTCTCTGTGACTGTATTTTGGCTGCTACCTTGGTATTTTAAAATAGTACTATGACATCATTTCGCATGAATTTTATGTGCAGAACAATTGCCATTGTTTTTGAGTTTGGAGAGACTTCATAAATCTATGCAAAATAACACCACAGATACATTTCATGAGGATGAGTTGGCTCCAGGTTCTTTGTCTTTGCTTGGCATCCTTGGTTAAACTGTGAAAGGCATCTGGCCACAGCGTGAGTTGCCCATGTGCTCATGCTCGTAGCGTTTTTGGGCTATGTTTGGGAATGGTGGATTTTCCAGCTGGCTGGATGGGAGAGAAGCTACATGCCAAGCTCTACTGGAACATTTTAAAACAACATTGCCTATAACGTAATTGAGGAGGGATGACAGGAGATTTAGTGCCTTCATTGACTGGAATCAAGTCTAAATGGAGCTGAGTGGTTTCATCTTATGTGTCAATTTTTAAATGGAAAAAGTAAAACTATAGAACTCCTTGTACTCTGGTGTAATCCTCTTGAATCCTTCAACTTCAGAATAATGCTTCAAGCTTATTTGATCAATTTTTATCATTGTGTTCATGATTTATTTTAAAAATTTTGTTTATTTTGTGGTTTCTTTTTAAGTTGTGTTTATTTTTTGAAAGACAGCAAGGTTACAAGAAAGGAGGTAGAACTTCCAGTGTTTCTAAAAGGTGACTATGGTTTTCACCATTGTGTTTGCTTTTTTTTTCCCCTCTGTGTATTTGAACTTTCCTCCCACTTCTCTCCTATATATCTTAAGATGAAACTTTTTTGTAGATTTTTGAAACATTTGCCAAACAGTTTTTGCTGGTTTAGTCGGAGGAGCAAAAGATGAGCTGGAAGGAGGGATCATGCAGTCATCACGTCTTGTGAAATCAGTGTTCCATGTGGTGGGCCCCTGATCTTTTAAAGGAAAGCTACATCTCTTGTAACTTTCTCACCGCAATTCTGCCCATATTCTTGCTTCACTGGGTTGACCTGCTCCTAGCTTCTTTAAAACAATGGATCCAGAAACATGTTTGATATTTGATGCAATCATCATTTTCCTAGTTGGTCCTTAAATTCTTTCAAACCTGAATACATTTATTCTCATGAATAAAATTCTACTCTTATTAGTCTGTTCCTAAATCTACATTATCGTGAATGATTTTCCATGACCATATATATATATATATATATATATATATATATTATATATATATATATATATATTTAGGAAAGAATTTTATTTATTTATTTCCTTTTTCCCCAAATTTTATTACACCATATCAGACATACAATTGCAAGATGCTCATGTAGAGTTTTGGTTCTACAGTGTTCCAACACACCATCCCTCCACCGAACCCATCTCCCATCACCAATGTCCCCACCTCCCTCCCCCTCCCACACTTCAACTACTTGGGGGTTCTGTATGTCTTTTTTCTCCTCTCTATCTCTCCCTCCTGCCAAAATTTCCTGAACATCTTAGAATGCAGTGCATTAAGGACATTACTGTTTTCCACTATTTTGATGGACCGCGGCTGACATGCTTATGACCGCAAGGCTCCAACTGGTTTTGTTCTGTTAATCTGGTCGTGAGGTAGTATCTCAGCATCTGGACAGTGAAGGTGGTGGCTAGTGTGGTGGGCGAGTCTCATCTGGCTGCTTCTGGGACCCCCAGAGGTGATGGGCCCACTCCCAAAACCCATCTGTCCTCTTGGGAGCCCCATGGTCAGCTGGGCCTGGGAAAGTGGAGGTCAGCTTCCCTAGCGAGCGTTTAGAGTCTCTGCATACTATGGCTGGTTGCCCTAGGGCAGCTCCTGGGGGAGAACCAGGCTCGACAAAATGGAGGGAGGCCTGGAGCCCCTGACACCATCTGGCCAATTCCCAGTAGATTCCAGCTTCTGGGAGCTGCCTACCTGGGCTCGAACTGGTTTTGTTCTGTTAATCTGGTTGTGAGGTGTATCAAGCGTCAGGTTAGCTAGGTGGTGGCTAGTGGGTGGGCGGAGTCTCATCTGGCTGCTTCAGGACTTAAAGGTGATGGGCCCATCCATGACCATATATTATAAGACCAAGTGATAAGCCAAATATGTAATCGCCACACTTACTCATGATTCAACTACTGCCTCATTCATTGGTTCTCTTGAATTATCTTGGACTTACGTGAAGTCATTTTCCCTTCTAGGGCTTTGCATCCACTGATCTTCTGTCATTATAATTAGCTTTTGAAAAGTTCAGGTAAATGGGATCATGTAAGATGTTTTTCATGTCTGATAGTTTTTCACTTTATGAAAATAATTTTGATTTACTCCAATGTGCTGCATGTATGAGTGTGGTTTTAATCAATGAGCAATATTTCAGTGTAAAAATAGGCTATAGTTTAATTTTCTTTCACCAATTGTGGAAATTTGAATTGTTCATACTTTTAACCATTAGAAGAAAATCACTTATGAGTATTGAACTACAAGTCATATTTTAGACATAGTTTAATTTATTTTTGGGTAGATACTAAAAGTAGAATCGTGAGGTCTTATAATGATTGTCTTTCTTTGCTATTGTAAGTAACTACTGTACTTTTTCCCCAAACCTATACTATCTTGCATTTCCACCAGTAGTTAACAGAATTCTTTTTCTTTGTTTCCTTGTCACCTTTCAGATGCTATATTG